>CM067374.1:131407205-131509705 GCA_034401795.1 Chaetoderma sp. LZ-2023a
TATACATTGGATAGATGTCTGCGATAAAAAATTGTCTCGAGCGCTCGACTTAATAACTCTTTATAATTATGTCAAGGGCTCGAGATAATTATCTCAAGCGCTCGAGATAAATTTATTTTAGTAATTTGTTGGATGCGACCGCGTGTTGTTGAACATATGCACGTGGTACTCCAATTAAAGGAATATTTGTTCTTAGGTAGCACTTCACGAATACATGGACGCCCTCTATGCATCTCCCTCCTATTACACGTACGTGTTTAGACATCGATGATCCATCTGTGTAATTGCCGACTCAAACACACGAGCGCGCATATACATATATGCATACACGCACGCACGCACTCACGCACGCACGTACGCACTCACGCACGCACGCAGAATGGTCAATATACCACATCTAAACCACACTCGATTAACACCGAGTCTGATATCATTCAAACTGGAGTCCATTGACTGTCACCTGTCAAATCAGACCATTTCTAAAGTGGCTCTTTAAACCACATAACCCATCCGGCCACCACCACTTTCACTTAAGTCATCTTGACAGACTATTCTTTGGCATGATCACTCTATGCCGTTCATTATTGCTACCTCCCACAACTGTCACATCTATTTGACACGCATGGTTAATAATTTCTTTCTGTTATAAATCCTTATAAAATTGCATCGTATTGCCCAGTACTATGACCTCCACCATTGCGTTACTATTGTGACATTTCATCCCATTTTCTATTGTGACATTTCATGCCATTTTCTGTAAAAACAGATCCACCACGGGATGATGGACGTGTTTACATAAGTTACCCTGAATCTGGACATAATTTCATCCAAGTTATAAATATATAATAATTGTGCCATGGCATTGGTCCGACAGCCCATTGGTCCGACAGTTCATTGGTCTGACAGCCCATTGGTCCGACAGCATATTTGGTCCGACAGCCCATTGGCCCGACAGCACACTGGTCCGACAGCTCATTGTTTATTTCTACTTTATTGTATCGCGTATTTTCTCTCATTTTTGATAATCGATAGATCGCCTGTTTCCTATTTCCTTGTTATGCGTATCAGAACCGTTACCGTCACACCCACCCACCCACACCCGTTTGGGTATATCATTTATCTGTCGACCTTATCTTATGGTTGTCCGCACATCTGTACATATATCCTTGAATACATACCAATTGTTATTCGTCTACCCGTTTGTCCATCCGTTCCAGACATGTAATTCATTTGTCCAACCATCACAGAGGACGCCAGCCACCACCCCCACCCCCCCCACCAACGCACCCCACCCCACCCCACCACCCACCCCACCGACCCCACCCATCCCGGCCCAGAATATATCTGTGTTATTCCTATAAGTCCATCCAACTTTGGTGCTGCTTGATTTCATTTTTCATGAAGTCTTTCTGCGTATTGGAAGTTGCTTACAATATATTTTACTGGAGGGGCATTACATGTTGTGGCCAAATGGTCATTATGATGACATGGTACATATTAATCGACCACCTGCATCTAATCACTTTTCCTGGTCATTTCCTGTTCAGTTACAATTTGAATCCGAAACGGAGAAAAAAATATGAGTATTTCGAAACTAATTTCACTGGGCGCTGTTTCCAATTAAAATAGTCAAAATATTTTCTAAATATTCATAATTGTCATGAAATTGAGATACCGGAACATCGCAAAATGCTACGGAAATAAATAATACATTATACTGATGATAATTTAGTTTGCAACGATGATTATCTTGGTGACGACGGAGGGATGATACAATTTTGGCTATAATGATGATGATATTGATGACAATGATGATTATCTTGGTTATAATGATAACGGTGATGATACTAATGATGATGGCGATAATGATAATCTTAGTAGTAACGATAATGATGATGATACTGATGACGATGGTGATAATCTTGGCTGTGATGATGATGATGATGATGATGATGATGATGATGATTGTATTGATAAAGCACCTGTTATCAGAGTTTATTGATTGACAATTATGAATAAATCATTGAGTAGTTCACACACGCTCACACTCGCGCATCGACACACGCACCAGGCAATATCTAGCAAAGCCTGGTTACGGCCTAGGTAAAGTCTATTAAAGCCTGACTAAGGCCTGAATAACGTCTGGCTACGGCCTGTTCAAGGCCTATGTAAGGCCGAACAAATCCGAGCTAAGGCATGGCAACGGCCTAGCAAAGCCGGGTTACGACCTAGATAAGCTATAGGTAAGGCCTAGCAAAGCCTTTGTAAGGCCCAGGCAAGGCCTTTGTAAGGCTTAGCAAACCCTGGCTACGGCCTAGGTAACGTCTTGCAAAGCTTGGCTAAGGCCCATGTAAGGCCTAGCAAAGCTTGGTTAACGCTTAGGTAAGGCCTAACAAAGCCTTCTAAGGTCAACGTAGAGCCTAGGTAAGACCTAGCAAAGTCTGGCGAATGCCTAGGAAATGTCTAGTAAAGCACGGTGAAGGCCTAGGTAAAGTCTATCAAAGCCTCGCTAAGGCCTAAGTAAGGCCTAGCAAAGTCTGGCTAAGGCCTAGGTAAGGCCAGTGTAAGGCTTACTAAAACCCGGTTAAAACGTAGGCAATGTATAGATAAGGCCTGTCTAATGCCTGGATAAGGCCCAGGTAAGGTCTTGCAAAGATGGTCAATGACTAGCAAAGCGTGGCTAACGACTATGTAAGGCTTAGTAACGCCAGGCTAAGGACTAAGTCACCCTGGCTATGGCATAGGTACGGCCTGACTAAAGCCTAGTAAAGCCTAGCTAAGTCCATTAATGCCTATGTGAGGCTTAGCAAAGCCTGGATAAGGCCTATGTAGTGTCTTCACTAAGGCCTAGCAGCAACCTTAGCTAAAGCGTGACAAGTCTAGCAAACCCTAGCTAAGGCCAAGGTAAAGTCTATCAAAGCCTAGCTTATGCCTAGGTAAGGTCTGAGAAAGTATGGTCACTGCTTGCGTAAGGTATAGTTAAGGCTTCCCAAAGCCTGTCTTAGGCATAAGTAATGTCATGCAAAGCTTGGCTAAGACGCAGGTAAGGTCTTGCAAAGCTTTTTTAAGCCTAGGTAATGCTTAGCAAAGCATGACTAATGCCTAGGTAAGGCCTAACAAATCCTGGCTACAGCCTAGGCAATGTTTAGGAAACCATGGCTAAGGTCTAGGTAAAGTCTATCAAAGCATGACTAAGGCCTGAATACGGCCTAGCTACGGCATGTGTAAGGCTTATGTAAGGCCTTGCAAAGTCTAGCTAAGATATGGTTATGACCTAGATAAGCTCTAAGTAAGGCTTAGCAAAGCCTGGCTAAGGCCTAGACAAGGTCTGTGTAAGGCGTAGCAAAGCCTGACTATGGCCTATGTAAGGTCATGCAAAGCTTGGCTAATACCCAGGTACGGCCTAGTAAAGCCTCGCTCAGGCCTAGGTAATGTCTAGCAAAGTATGGCTAAGGCCTAGGTAAGCCCCCTGTAAGGCTTACTAAATCCTGGCTAAGACTTAGGTAATGTCTAGATAAGGACTTCTTAAGGCCTAGCTAAGGCCTAGGTAAGGTCTTGCAAGGTTTGGTCAAGGACTAGCAAAGAGTGGCTAAGGTCCCTGTAAGGCTTAGTAATGTCTGACTAAAGACTAACACAGCCTAGCTAAGGCCTAAGTACGGCCTGACTAGGGACATAGCAAAGACTAGCTAAGTCCATCAATGCCTAGATACGGATGAGCAAAGCCTGGCCAAGGCCTTGTTAGTGTCTTCCATAGCTTGGCTAAAGGCCAGATAAGGCCTAGCAAAGTGTGGCTAACGCCTAGGTAAGGCATGACAAAGCCTGACCAAGGCCATGGTAGGCCTAGTTAAGACCTAGCAATGTCTGGCTAAGGCCTAGGCAATGTCTAGCAAAGCATGGCTAAGTCCTATGGGAAGTCTATCACAGCCTCGATAAGCCCTAGGTAAGGCCTAGGAAAGTCTGACTAAGGCCTAGATAAGGCCAATGTTAGGCCTACTAAAGTCTGGCTAATACTTAAGTAATGTCTAGGTAAGGCCTACCAACGCCTGGCTGAGGCCTAAGTAAGGTCTTGCAAAGCTTGGCTAAGGATTAAATAAGGCGTAGCAAAGCCTGGCTAAGACATAGGTAAGGCGTAAGTAAGGCCTAGAAAAGCGTGGTTAAGGCGTATGTAAGGCCTAGTAAAGCATGGCTAAGGCATAACAAAGCCTAACTAAGGCATACTAAGGCCTAATAAATCCTAACTAAGGCCTAATTAAGGCTTAGAAAAGCTTGGCTAAAGCTTAAAGGTAAATCCTAGCAAATCCTGGCTAAGGCCTATGTATGGCGTAGCAAAGTCTGGCTAATCCCTGACTAACGCCTTGCTAAGGCCTACCTATGTCCTGGCTAAGGCCTGGCTAAGTCCTGTCTAAAGCCTATGTAAGTTCTCGCATATATGTATCAATAACAGGCTATGACCGAGGTAATGTCTTGCAAAGCCTGGCTAATGCCTAGGTGAGGCGTAGCAAACCATGGCTAAGGTCTAGTTAAGGCATAAGTAAGGTTTAGCCTTGTTAAGGCTTAGTAAATCCTGACCAAGTCCTAGTTAAGGCACAACAACATCTGGCTAATGCCTAGGTAATGCCTAGGTAAATCGTAGCAAAGTCTTCTAAGTCCTGGGTAAGGCCTGTCTAAGGACTGGCTAAGGCATATGTAAGGTCTTGCAAAGCATGGCTAAGGCCTAGTTAAGGAGTAGCAAATCCTGACGAAGGCCTAGTTAAAGCTTGGTAAAGTCTGGCTAAGGCCCATATGTGGCCTAAGTAAATTTTTAGCAAAGCCTTGTTAATGCCTATGTAAAGACAGGCAAAGCCTGGATAAGCATGACAAAGGCCTAGCAAAGCCTGGATAAGACCTAGGTAAGGTCTACGTAAGGCTTATAAAAGCCAGTCAAAGGCCTAGGTAAGGCCTATATAAGGTTTATCAAAGCCTGGCTAGGCCTTACGAGGGTCTTAGGGAAGCTTAGCAAAATATTACATAGGTCTCAGCCAGGCTTCGCAACGCCTTACCCATACCTTAGCCAGCCTTTGCCCGACCTTTCATAGGCATTAGCAAGGCTGTGCTAAGCATTAATCGGGCCTTACATATGCCTTAGCCAAGCTTTGCTAGGCCTTACCTAGACCTTATCTAGGGCTTATCCAAGCCTTGCACTACATTACATAGGCCTTAGCCAGGCTTTGCTAATCCATACCTAGGCCATAGCTAGGTCTTGGCCATACTTTATTGGTCCTTACCTAGGCCTTAGCCAACCTGTGCTAGTATTTACCCGGGTAGCATCCAGGCATTGTCAGACCTTTCCTAGGCATTAACTAGGCTTTGGTAAGACTTACCAGGGCCTTACCTAACCCATAACCAGTTTTTGCAAAGCGCTAACTACGCCTTAGGCAGGCTTTCCTAGACCTTAACTAGGCCTTAGTCAGGCTGTGATAGACTTTACCTATACCTCAGCCAGGCTTTGCTAGGTCTTACATATGCCTTAGCCAGGTTTTGTTAAGCCTTACCTAGGCCTTAGTCAGGCTGTGCTAATCCGGAATTAGGCCTCATCCAACCTTTGCAGCGCCATCCATAGGCGTTAGCCAGGCTTGGTTAGACCGTACATAGACATTACCTAGTCCTTAGCCAGGCTTTGCTAAGCCATATATAGGCCTTACCTAGGCCTTAGAATACTTTGCTAAGCCTTACCTATACCTTGCCTAGGCCTTAGGCAGGCTTTGATACGCCGTTATTATGTCTTAGCTAGGGTTTGTTAGGCCTTAAATGGGCCTTAGCCAGACAGTAGCCACACCTTATTCCGGCCTTAGCTAGGCTTATCATAGGCCTTAGCCAGGCCTTGGTAAGATTTACCTAGGCCTTACCGAGCCCTTTACTAGACTTTACTAAGCCTTAACTATGCCTTAGCCAGACTTTGCTACGCCTTACCTAAACCTTACCTAGGTATTAGCCAGGCATTCATAGGTTGTTGCCATGCCTCTGCTGGCTTTGCTAGACCTTAAGGGGGCCTTAGCCAGATGGTAGCCACGCCTTATTCAGGCCTTACTCTAGGCATTAGCCATGATTTTCTAGGCCTTGACTAGGCCTTGGCCATGTTTTGCAAGACCTTACCTAGGCCTTAGTCACCCTTTGCTAAGCCTTAGCTAGGTCTTAGTCAGGATTTCCCTAGCCTTAACTAGACCTCAGCCAGACTTTGCTATGTCTTACTTCGACCTTACCTAGGCATTAGTCAGACTTTGTGAGCCTTACCCATGCCTTAGCCACGCTTTGCTAAACCTTATCTAGGCCTTAGCCAAGCTTTGCAAGACCATACTTAGGCCTTATCCAGGCTTTGGTAGACCTTACCTGGAATTTAGCAATGCTTTGCCAGGCCTTACATATGGCGTACCCAGGCTTTGATAGGAAATACCCTCGGCCATAGCCACACTTTTCTAGACATTGTCAAGGCCTTAGCCAGACTTTGTTAGGTCTTAGCTAGGCCTTACTTAGGCCGTAACCAAGATTATTTAGCCTTCCCTGGGTTCTAGCCAGGCGTTGCTAAACCTAACCTAGGCCTTAGAAGGCTTTGATAAACCTAACCTAGACCGTATCCAGGCTTTGATAGACGTTACCTAGGCCTTAGCCAGGCTTTGTTAGACATTGCCTACGCCTTATCGAGACTTTGTTAGGTCTTAGGTAGGCCTTATCTAGGCTTTGCTAAGCCGTAACTAGGTCTTATCCAAGTCTTTGCTAGATCTTACCTAGACATTACCTAGGCCTTAGCCAGGCTTTGCTAGGCCTTACCTAGGCCTTAGGCAGCTTTGATAGACTTTACCTAGGCTTTAGCCAGGCTTTTCTATGTCGTACTTAGGCATTATCGAAGCTTGGCAAGACCTTACCTAGGCCTTTGCCAGACATTGTTAGACCCTACCTAGACATTACCTTTGCTAAGCCTTAATTAGGCCTTAGCCAGACTGTGCTAAGCATTACTTAGGCCTTACCCAGGCCTTAACCAGGCTTTGCTGGGCGTTTAGAGAGCAACACAGGCAATGGTCATCCCTGTTTTTAACGTTGATCACAGCACGATGTTCTCTTATCTAAGGAAGGAACACGAGATATGAACACCCCGTTATGCTTCGTATCTGGCGATCTTGAGGCACAGTGCATCAACTTGGTCTACTGCCCGGCTAGACCCCTCGTGAGTGTAGTTCTCAAGTCATACAACACCTTGGCTTTGGTATCTTTCACAGGCACGCCAATGACGCTTGTTTTAAGGAGCACCTGTTGCTGAGACCATAATAGTGGGTCTGTGGCCACTTCAGTTCCATCGTTCTTCGCCTAATGCAGAATCACCCTGAGAACGAGATACAGAACTTCACTCCCTTCAGGTCAAGGATTTCTTTCACCAGCTTTTTCTTGATCTTGTTTCGGCTAGCTGCAAGCTAAGCCTCTGGATCCTTCCCATCTGCTCTGTGAGCATGGAGTACACATTCTCGCAGATAGTTCTCGATTGCAAATGGTGTTTTGTCGAAATCTGGGACTCTGTCCTGCTTGAGGATGTCTTCCAGTAGATTGTCAAATTCGGCGTTTGAGCATCTTTGGAGTCGTTGTGAACTTCTCAATAGCTGGTCCTTCCCATTGTCGTGGAGCCGGAGTGAGCTTCTCAGAAGCCGATGTTACGTGGAGCCGGTATGGACTTCTCAAACGCTGGTCTTTTTAGCCTGCGCGTGGTGGCATGTGGACCCACTGGCATGGGAACCGTGGATGCTGTCTACGCTGAGACAGGGAAGGGATGGCAGGTGGCTGTTCTCTCAGAGCTGCCAACTCTGAATATATAACAGGGCTGATAATCCCTTGCCATAATGGCTTCATCAATTCGTGGACATCGATTTCCATGATCCGACATGTTCGCGGATATAAGTATGGTACTGCTGTCTGGCTATTACCTACACAGAATAAATGTGAAACCTATGTTGGCCTCTAGACGTGATCAGAGCCCCTCGGGCCATAAGTACACACGCACTGAACTGGTAGTGGCGACTGCTCACAGCTGCGGTGGTCGTGTCCTCCAGGACACAAACGCTCGCCTTCTTGTCGGGAATATTCTGGGCTAAGTGCGGATGCACTGAACTGGTAGTTTATGCTACACTTGTTATATCACTGCTCACAGATGTCGCGGCCATGTCATTCCAGGACACAGACGCTCACCTACTTGCCCGATACACGTGGCTAAGTGTGGATGCCTCTCACTGCCCAAACTACATGTTCTTAAAGCAAATAAGAAGATCACACTTAGGACAAGAGCCATATTTCGCTCTAGACATGCAGGAAATGCCCCCCTCGGAGCAGCTGGTGGGTGAGATTAGCCTCACTGTCATCACAGGGAGGGATTAATTTTAGCTACTACTAGGCTTGAAACATAACATGCATGGCGAACGGACGGCAAAATATGAGATGCGTCTACTAATGTGCATAATCAACAGATCTTGGTTGTAGAAATGGTATCAATCTACTATTCAGTAGAACTTAAGATATTGAAGCAAAATTGAAATGTCCGGCAAGATGAACGGATGGAGGAACTGGCAGACGGATGAACGGATGAGTTTGTGCAAATAATAAGTCTCCTTCAACACACATTTAATGTTTCAATAATATACTCTAATTAAATCTCTGGTTAGCAACGAAAACCCGGAATATACAAGGATTTACACCTGTCCAAGAAGTGGGAATCTAAGCTACACGAGAAATGCTAAAATATTCCCGGATTTAGACATGCACAGCAAGATGAACCGTCGGGGCACGAGCAGGTAGACTGATAAAGTATAAGAGGCTTAATCTTCAAAGAATCAGAATCGACCTAGGTCTAAAGTTGTATCAATAAGATCCCAGTAGAACCTAAGTTATGAAAAAGATGAAACGGTATTACATTTTGACACGTTCTGCAAGATGAATGGACGGACTGACGAACAAACATATTGATGGACGGAGAATCGGAGTGCAAATTAATCACACGATTTCTAATATTATAATGAAACCATAAAAACCACCTATAAGTGGCGCCGCTGTTGCTACAGCTGCTGCTTTTTCTGCTGCTGCTGCTGTTGTTGCGCCTGTTCCTGCATCTGTTACTACTCCTACTACTACTACTACTACTACTACTACTACTACTACTACTACTACTACTACTACTACTACTACTACTACTATTACTACCACTACTACTACTACTACTACTACTACTACTACTACTACTACTACTACTACTACTACTACTACTACTATTACTACTACTACTACCACCACCACTACCACTACCAGTACTAGTACTAGTACCACTACTACTACTACTACTACTACTACTACTACTACTACTACTACTACTACTACTACTACTACTACTACTATGATGAATGTCTAACACGTGGTTGCTATAGGGCCTATTAAAGTTACGCAAGACTATTTAAGGGTAGGAGTACGCTGGCAGGGTAAGATGGCTGAGCGAAGAAGTGATCATGTTTACCCCCACGCGTTTTGAAATAAACCCAGCGGGGATATTGAAACCGCCTCCGTCTGTCCATCCATCTGCCCATCTGTCTGCCCATCCGTCTATCGCTTAGTTGATATCAATGATATATCTATAGGATCGGTGAATTGCCAGAGCTGTTTGGGTGGAAGGGTGGTGTGGTGAATGTATAAAATGTCAGGGCATGCTACGCAGTGTATGTGACTGATGCGCGTATGTGTGCCAAAAGGCATCTTCATAAACACGCACGCACGCACGCAAGCACCCACCCACCCACCCACCCACGCACGCACGCACGCACGCACGCACGCACGCACGCACGCACGCACGCACGCACGCACGCACGCACGCACGCACGCACGCACGCACAGGACGTACGTATACACGCACGTATGTACGCATGCACGCACACGCGTACGTACGCACGCACGCATGGACCCCACCATGGCAACCCATCCAACCAATGCACGCACGCACATTATTATCTACCGCTATTCATTTAAAATTCATGTTTATGTTTAAACCGCTGGTCAAAAGAAACTTATTGTGATTCAATAAAGCTCACGTTGTCATCATGGCATATCTTAAGAAATGCGATTCTGACATGACAATAGTTCAGTATGAGGCGTGAATAATCACTTGGAATAGGCGCAATAATTAATAATTTATACCATTGACCAAAAGTGATTGGTAAATAAATAAGTCAGCCAACTGCTCTTCCGTTCACCCCCTCACCCCTCCCCTGCCCCACCCCGGACCCACGCCCGCCCATCTGTCGCTCACCTTTCCATTCATTAATCCATAAACCCACCAAAGCAACCAACCACACACCAATCCCACAACCATCCGCCATCTATCCCTCGAGCTATCCACCAACACATGCGACTACGATTCAGGGCTCCAGTCGTTCCACAAAGTCATCCATCCATCCATCATTCACGCGTCCATCCATCCGTCCGTCCGCCTGTCCGTCCGTCCACCCATACACCCACCACCAACTCATCCATCCATCCATCCATCAATCATATGTTTTACGTTCCAGTTATGACAAAAATGGCGTTCTTATCCAAGCAGCCTCGTTCTAAAGTGTTACGTCACAGCATCGCGTCACACATCGCATCGTGCATCGTGACAGACATTGCATCGTGCATCGTGAAAGACATCGCATCGCGCATCGCGTCAGACATCGTGCATCGCGTCAAACATCGGACATCGTGACAGACATCGTGTCAGAGATCACACATCGCATCGTGTATCGCATCAAACATCGCGCTTCGTGACAGGCATCGCATCGTGCATCGCGTCAGACATCGTGCATCGTGACGGACATCGTGTCAGACATTGCGTGAGACGTCCTGCATCGTGTCAGACATCGCGCATCGCCCTATCAACAAGGCGATGGAGTGATGGCTCTTCTAAGCCATCATACTAGCCAGTTCGCCGGGGACACACAAAATACCAGCGCCACGGCGATCGGCGATCGGAAACATCTACTCTCAGGGTGGACTGAAACCGCAAACAATTATATCTTAACATCGAACATATAAGTTGCATAATAATATTATTTGTTTATACAAGACCAACTATGAATCCCAAGCCACCGTTAAGTAGCGAATGATCTGGCTACTCTGTGAAACAGAGTTTTCATGACGGGGCTATGACGGATGTTGAGGAAAGGTAACACATTTTTAGTCATAAAATCAACTACAACTTTCACCGATAATCAAGTTGAACTACGTGTTTCATTCATGAAAATGGTATTTAAATACTTAAATAATCATCTAGAATCTACAGAGGAAGATTTAAAAAGGTAAATCCATCGCTTTATGTCAGAACGGTAAATTTGGAACTTCTCTTTCCGCCCATTTCACCCACCCCTATTACTGGAGCACTGCCAGCACAATGACAGTATTTAAGTGCTGTTGTTTTGAGCGGCAGGCGCTAGCATCCTTTTACACACTTCACTCAATTGTTGATGGTATTTTAAATAAGCCCACAACCCGAATACTTTATCAATGGAGGGGTCCATTTCTAGCAAAAGCCCGCCCACTATTTACACACGGTGGAATTGATTTGAAATTTTAAAATCTGAATTCCCAGAACCTAGGTAAATTGTAGGTATCAAGCAAGCTGTTCAATACTTTGAAACTAATTTTGCGGGTTGTTGCTGTTTCAATTTATTCAACAGAAAGCTTATTAAATTGTAGATCCATCAAAGACATACCTTTCGTACGCTTGACGGACTTTTCGATGTTCGTGGTTGCAGTTAGATACATCATTATTCTGACGTCAGCTATACAGTGATGCAATTGCTTATGACGTCAAATGATTGAGAGCCAGTTCGGATCACTCCATTGTTGATTCGATGTAGACTATTTTTACGGTTAAGTTTTTCGTTTAGATCAACATATTGTCTTATATTCCAGGATTTGTTCATCTGATTGGGACAACACCTGGAACACATGCTTCCTTATATCACGAGGATTGAGCATAATTGTATTGAGGTCAGGAGGTCACTCTGCTGATGGTATACAACTCTATATTTTACGGTGTTAAGTCATTCATTTAGTTCAACATAGTGTCGTATATCTCATAATTCGTTCACCCTATTTGGACACAACTTGGACATGTATGTATGTATGATTATTGTATTCTGCAGCTGTACAAGTAGTAGAAACATCCTACAGCTGCAATCAGTCCGTCTTCGCCTTTCCCCACTGTGTCTTGTCCTCAGTCAAATTCCTTAGCTTCCTCAGGTCCATTCTTGACTTGAGTGTACCTAATCATGCTTTCTTCAGGTCACCTCGTAGCACGCTTAGCAGATTTATGCAATGAGGGCATCTCCTGGCTCTGTATTTGCTGGCTCCGAGTAGGGCGAATTTCAAGGCTCTCTGTGCTGGTGTGTCTTTTGCTATCCGTAGCACATGGCCAAACATGGACCATCTTTGCTGGGCGACTTTTACAGACAGCGGCGTATTACACATCTTGTATAGTGCATCGTTGGAAATGATGCTCTCTGGACATCGGTGCCCAGTGATGGTGCGTAGATGTTTGCGGTGGCAGGCGGCAAGTTTGTCTAGAGCTGCCTTTGGAGCTGCCCAGCTGCTACAGTTATACATCATCAAGGATACGCAGGTTGCATTGTATAAAGGCAGTCTTTTTACCAAGGGTATCTTTGATCCACGTATCCATAGCTTCCAGAAGTACTGGAAAGCTATCTTCCTCATGATGCAGCGTGCGGCAATGTCAGCAGTACTGAAAAGCAGTGAGCCCAGGATTTTACTTTTCCTCCATGGTTCGCCGCCACGGAGTGGATCGTCATTTTCTTTAGTTTCATGCTTTGTAGATAGGTATGTGGCTGAGCTCTGTTTTGGATTCATTCATAAAGAGATTCTCAATTTTTAGTTTGCTTGCAGCTATTGGGAGAAGTTCGTCAAGAGGTTTAATTTCCTCATCTATAAAGTCCACATCGTTGGCATATTCCATCTCTCGCGGCATGCCCAGTTTTGACACCGGGCCCGGGGGTGATCCGGTGAAGTCGTCGATCTTGTCTCGGATGCGGGATAGAGTAACATTGGATAGGATTTTCTGTATGCTCTTAAGGAGCACAATGGGCCGCAGATTGGCTGGGTGGAGGGGGGGGGGGCAGGTGGCTTCTTGGGCGTGGGTAGCCCGATAAGGATGCATTGGCCTACATCGTCGATGGGAAGCTGGTGCATAAACGCTGAATTGTTTATGTGCGTGATCGGATTTGAGATAATGCCACTTGCATATTTGAATAGTTCATTGCTCATGCCATCAGGTCCAGATGCACGACCATCTTTCAGGGCTTTAAGTGCCTTCTCAACCTCTGTTGTATTAATTGGTGTTAGTAATGACGTGTGGTTCTGAGAATGGGTGCAAGGGCTCATCATCGTGGTCAGTGACCTGTTCCTTGAACCATTCTCGAATTGCCTCGGCTTTGCCCTGGTCAGTCCCGATAAACTGTCCTCAGAGTTGTGTACAGTAGGTGGTGGTGTGTAGTCAACAACTCTCAGGGCTTGGGCTGCCCGAAACATTTTGTGCCAGTCATCCGTGGCAGTGATTTCATCTGCAAGGGTGTCTGCTTGTTGGATGGCAGGATCTTTTAAGCGTTCGCTAATGTGGCGCAGAATGCTATTGCGTTCCTGGCGTAGTTTGGTGCGATCTTCACTTTGGCCACTTTGATAGATGCGCAGACGTAACTTGGACATCTGCTGCCTTATATCAAGGGGATGAAGCATAATGATATTGATGTCACGAGGTCAAGGTTCAATGTCACTCTGAACTTGGTATACAACTCTATGTTTTACGGTTTAGATTTTAGTATTTTTTGTCTCAAATCTCGGCATGATTTCAGCTTATTATGATCAAACTTAGACAGGTGCTTCCCTCTATATCTGGGATTTACCACAATGATATTGAAGCCATGACGTCAAAGTTCAAGGTCACCGTGACCATGGTGTAAAACTCGATTTTTACGGATACGTTTTTGGTTTAGATCAACTTATTGTCTTATATTCCAGGATTGGTTCACCCTATTGGGAATACACTTGGCGAATATGCTTCCTTGTATCAGGAGGATGAAGCATAATGCTATTAAAGCCAGTCCAAAACAGTTATTATTTTAATAGTCCGTAATAGTTTTAACTATTACGGACAAACCTCAAGGTTGAAGACAAACCTCTGACCTTGATTTAACATTATTTTACAGTTACGTTTTTGGTTTAGATCAACATATTGTCGGTAATCTTGTTATGACGACAACCTATTGGGACTAAACTTGGACACCCGCTTCCTTATTGCAAGAGGATGGAGCACACCGAAGTGGATGTCATAAGGTCAAGGCCATGCTCAACTTTGTATAAAACTGAATTTTACGGTCAAGTTTTTAGTATAGATCAACATATTGTCTTATATCTCCGCATGGCGTCACGCTATTTGGACTAAACATTTGCACACGCTTCTTGTTGTTGAGCACAATGATATTGAGGTCATAAGGTCACACCTCAATGGCATGTGAACTTCATATAAAACTATTTTTACGGTTAGTTTTTTGGTTCACCTCAACATAGCGTCTTATATTTCGGTGTGGCGTCACCTTATTGGTACTAAACACGCTTCCTTGTATCAGGGGCTGAAGCACACTGATACTGATGTCAAAGGTCAATGCCATTGTACCATTTGCCTTGCATAAAATGCATACTAGTAGTGACCAGTAGATTCGTCTTCTTAGCGCATTTTGCCTTTATATCAGAATTATCCAAATTATTGGAACCAAGCATGGCCATTCAGTTACCTCAAACAGTAGGAGCAGTACACAGGCATTCAGACTTCTGCGGTCAAGGTCATTTTGCTCGTGATACAAATCTAGATTTGCAATTGGAAATGCATAACATCAAAGATTTCGCCAATGTCCCGTCAGTGTAACCCTAATGTCTTGTTGTTTTGTCATATGTGGCACCTGTGTTCATGACTACAGTTACATAATGGACCAATCAGAATGCGTCTTATAATAGGGTGAAGAATATTTGCTCAATAGGGATATCTGGAACCTAAGCAAATCAGTTTTATGAAATCCGCTAATTCTGTTTTAAGAAAGATGTTCATGTGAGATTTACCTTAACAATGCTGAGCTGAGTAAATTTCTTAGCTTATATAGTCTATGCTATCCTGTCCTAAGCTCATCACCATCCCATCGCACACCAATATACCCATTTGGCGCCATGCATATAAACTTGCACACCGACATTTCAGAATGTGTATTAATATTTGCAGTTGATAATGTCGTAGCTAAACAGGTGCGTGGAAATGTTTTCCAGATTGGCAAAAATGGCCGAGAGACTTTACATGCAAATCTCAATTAACCTGCTCTTGAATCAATACAAATTATCTGAGCTATCAGGAAATCGCATCCAATTAGAGCAAATTGTACTATTGTTACATGAAAAGTAAATTATGTATCGAGCCCACCTAGTTTTAGATTAAGCTTAATTGAACGAATGATGTATACCAGAGAATCGCTTGCAGAAACAACTTGAAAATTAATAATTATAATTATGTAGTCACATTTCTCAACATTAAGTCTTTCATGAAATCTGCTACTTATTATGGAAATATTTGAACCCGTGTTCACCAGAACGTGTGTGTCAATAGCTTGAAGACTGCCCTCATAAGACGTCAAAGATGGTGACATTAATCTTGAAAAGGGTGGCATATGACCTGAAATTTAGGAGACTTGTCTAATACTTCTGCGATTGGTTATTTGTGTCCCACTTTAACTCACTGGCCGCCGATTCCTGACAATAACCTAATGATTATGACTTCTTCTCGTGCTTCGAATTCATTATTGTAGTTAAAGATAAGTGAATCAAACCAGCCTTCTTAATCAAGCAACTTATACTACAAGATTCTCAACAGGCTTTCGCAAACCGCATTATGACTTCAAGAATGAGCATTAACAGGCTCCTGTTTAACAAAGGCATACATAGCTTCGTCATCGACAGGCCAAGAACGAGCATTAACAAGCTCCTCATTAACAAATGCACAACAAGCTTCGAAATCGAGAGGCAATTGGCAGCAAATTTGGAATGTTGAGTATCAAAGTCGGAAATATTTTATTTTAGCATGACACTATCTCACCCATAAACATTTGTCCACACTTCACTTTGCCGACGCGTTATGCCACTAGCACTCACCATTATCAAATTTATCTACATAAAACATATGTTTTTGATTCAGTACATGGTGACCGGTCAACATGGAGCTCCTGGAGCGACTGTGCAAAGACGTGTGCAGAGGGACAAAGAAACCGGATCAGAGCATTACGAACCCACCTCCGACTAACGGTGGCCGAGCATGTGTGGGTCACAGTCAGGACATTGATAAATGCAACATTACAGCGTGCCAATTAGGTAACACATAGCCACCAGGTAACATCTAGCCACCAGGTAACGCATAGCCACCAGGTAACACAAAACATGTCCACCAGGTAGCATATAACATGTCCACCAAGTAACCCATAGCATGTCCACCACGAAAAAGATAGCATGCCAACCAGGTAACACATAGCATGTCCATCAGGTAACACATAGCATGTCCACCAGGTAACACATATTATACCCATCAGGTAACACACAGCATGTTTATCAGGTAACACATTGCCACCAGGTAACACATAGCATGTCCACAAGGTAACATATAGCATGTCCACAAGGACACACGTAGCACGTGGCCTTGGTCTTGGAAGCGTAATAATAACTACTTGTTGTTTTTTAGAACGCCGATCGTGCTAGTGGCTGATGATTCCATACATTTGAGCACAGTAATAATCAATTAATCAATCAATTGAACGTAGGACTAATAGCAAACAAGAAGAAGACCAAGGTTTTAAAATACGATCATGGATCATATCACGCAACTGTCGAGTCAGTACTCGTTTGCTCTTTCACGTTACTGTGTTTATTTCAGATGGATTAAGTGCTATCACAGACGCAGGTATATATTACATATCCATCCCTATCAGTATGCGCACAATAGACGCCTAGATGGCATGATATAACGTGGTGGGCAAGCTTAATTAATGTCGCAGTAACAGGCCAGCCATAGGCACGCTATAGGCATAATGACTGTATGTTTGTTAATTTTAATTTATAATTTTAGTTATTTACTATATGCGAACCTTGCCATATTGATATTACCAATTTCGACCCTAAGCAGCCCTAGTAAAAGCACTTCACTGTGTAGATGAAGTTGCTTCAAATGAGAATATCTGAAATTATCTGAATATGATGAACTATGACACCTGTGTTCAACATGACTTTGATTAGAGTGCTGTGTATATGCTATATATCTGGACATGGCACTTTGAGATGTCCTCCAAGTGTATGCGTACTTTATTTCCATTGAACTGCTCTACATAGACAACGCGGATTGGTTATTTACGAATTGCATCGAACTTGCAAGCGATTCATAAATAGAGGATCTGAATCGTGGTCCCATTTATTATTACTATTATCAGCTGAGCGGTCACGTTCCACAAGCTGTAGCGAATGCAGTGACACATTTTTACGAGGTTGATAATAGCGAAATTAAATGGGGTCGAGTTTCAGATCAAATTTATTTTCTAAACTGAAATTTGACCTATTTTACAACAGTTACGCGTGTATCTTTTACAATATTTTTCATCGTTGATTTTCATGAAATAGACACCTTCATGAAATAGACACCGCTGTGACACATCGCTTGCCGGATCCCATCTGCCATTATGTTAATTGGTCAATTTAAGTAGGTGCACAAGTCCAATGGCCGTTGAATATTACGCATGTGTTCGTATTGAAAATATTTATTTATTTTATTTCAACATATTTTTATTGTTCAAGAGACAATACGGATTGAGTCACAAGTTGTCTCCAACTTAGTTTCAACCCACTCCGAAAATATTAAACGGGATGAGAGCCGTGTTTATACGATGAACACAGTTATCAGCTATACTGCATTGCAAGTGCCCACCAAGACACTGCTATTAGTAGCCATATACCAGATTATTACTGCATAGATATTCTCATTTTCTAAACGTTATCGGAAGTCCTACATAAATCGCGTTGCCACCACTGCTCGAACCCCACCCCCCCCCCCCCCCCCTTCCACCCCTAGCCCTACACCACCACCCACCCAACACCCGTAACCCCTATACACGCCACCCTAGTTCACTTAGCGGTTGCTCCAGCCCTGATCTATATCTAGGTAGAAACGTCTGTTCTTGATTCAGTACATGGTGACTGGTCGCCATGGGGCTCCTGAGGTGACTGTACAAAAACGTGTGGAGAGGGACAAATAAAGCGACTCAGAACTTGTACCAACTCACCTCCGACTAATGGTGGTCGAGAATATGTGGGTCACAGTCAGGACATTGATCATTGCAACAATACAGCATGTCTTCCACCAGGTAATGCATAGCATGGATACATATACTGAACCTTCGTACATGGATTACCCCATATGTCTCCCTTATAGTAGATAGATGTATGACAATAAACCAAGTTTCACTAAGCGGTTCTTTGTGATATGTTGTTTGATATTGTGGACATGTAGGCAGATCGACAGACATACATACAGCACGACAGACAGACGGACGGACGGACGGACGGACGGACGGACGGACGGACAGACAGACAGACAGACAGACAGACAGACAGACAGACAGAAAGACAGACAGATAGACAGACGTACCAATGAGAGTACACTTGTGCAAATTTGTACTTCCGGGGTGCACCGTGGTACAGTGGGTACACCTGAGTAGCACCTTAAAAGTGTCCATCTTATGAGGTGCATTGTCCATATTCCTGAGATGCAAATTGTCCATAATACCGAGGTGCAAATTGTCCATTATGTGGGGTGATTTGTCCATCAACTATGAGGTGAGTTTGGGGTGCATATGAAATACTGCACTTGAAATGAAATCGGTAAATGTTACCCATTTTGTGGGGTGGTTTGTCCATCAACTATGAGGTGAGTTGTGCATAAGTCTGTGGAGCAAATGAGTTTAATGTTCCTGAAAGAAAAGGGATACATAAATTAATCATGTCCATTATGTGGGTGATTTGGCCATCAACTATGAGGTGAGTTGTCCATAAGTTTGGGGTGCATATGAGATACTGCACTTGAAATGAAATTGGTAAATGTTAGCCATTTTGTGGGGTGGTTTGTCCATCAACTATGAAGTGAGTTGTGCATACGTCTGTGGAGTAAATGGGTTTACTCTTCCTGAAAGAAAAGGGATATATAAATTAATCATGTCCATTATGTGGGGTGATTTGTCCATCAGCTATGAGATGAGGTGTCCATAAATCTGGGGTGCATATGAGATACTGCACTTGAAATGAAATCGAAAAATGTTAGCCATTTTGTGGGGTGATTTGTCCATAAACTATGAGGTGAGTTGTGCATAACTATGTGGAGCAAATGGGTTTGCTGTTCCTGAAAGAAAAGGAATATATAAATTAATCATGGCAATTATGTGGGCTGATTTGTCCATCAACCACGAGGTGAGTTATCCATAAGTTTTGGGTGCATATGAGATACTGCACTTAAAATGAAATCGGAACATGTTAGCCATTTTGTGGGGTGGCATGTCCATCAACTATGAAGTGAGTTGTGCATAAGTATGTGGAGTAAATGGGTTTACTGTTCCTGAAAGAAAAGGGATATATAAATTAATGATGTCCATTATGTAGGGCGATTTGTCCATCGGCTATGAGGTGAGGTGTCCATAAATCTGGGGTGCATATGAGATACAGCACTTGAAATGAAATCGGTAAATGTTAGCCATTTTGTGGGGTGATCTGTCCATCAACTATGAGGTGAGTTGTTCATAAGTCTTGAGTGCATATGAGATACTGCACGATACTGCGCTTGAAATGAAATCGGTAAATGTTAGCCATTTTGTGGGGTGATTTGTCCATCAACTAGGAAGTGAGTTGTCCATAAGGCTGGGCTGCATATGAGATACTGCACTTGAGATGAAATCGGCAAATGTTAGCCATTTTGTGGGGTGATTTGTTCATCAACTATGATGTGAGTTGTGCATAAGTCGGTGGAGCAAATGAGAGTACGGTTCTTGAAAGAAGAGGGATATATAAATTAATCATGTCCATTATGTAGGGTGATTTGTCCATCAGCTATGAGGTCATGTGTCCATAAACGGGGTGAGCTATGAGGTGAGTTGTCCATACGGCAGGTGTGCATATGATGTATTGCACTTGAAATAAAATGGGTACATTTTAGCCATTGTGTGAGGTGATTTGTCCATCAACTATGAGTTGAGTTGTCCTGGGGAGTAAATTGGCTTACTGTTCTCCCCTACCGGACGAGAAAAGTACCAAAGGGTATATATGAAACTGAAAAATAGACATATTTGCATTTTTTTCAAAATTGTTGACATCTTAAGCCAGCTAGATGTACATTTATGTATCAACTTAGTGGGATGCAGTATTATAGATATACATATGTGTGCTATATGTATGCAAAACAAGCATGTTATTTAACACTCTCCACACCAACCACACCGTACCTGGGTGGGGTGGGTGGGGAAATAGGTGACCCCACCCGTTCGCAAGCAAGAAAAGAGAGGTCACACCACACGTCATAGGTAACTCCCCACCCGTGAACATTACATTCAGATATGCCTATATATCTGTAGTTGATCGTTGGCAACAGTGAGATATTTAGAACCCATCCGGTCTGAATGATGCAAGGATCATCTATCCATACTCCACCCGCTCGCAACCTCTCGTCATGTCCTTATTTCACACAATATCTCAGTGAATTTTAGAAGAAAAAAAAATAAAATTAGACATAGCTGATACGACTGTCTATCTACTCAACACATGTGAGCATGGTGTATCTTTTTCCAACCAGCTAATGCTCATGCGCTGGTGTGACATTACCAAGCATAAAGAAGAAAACGGCCTATTGTCAACACATGTTTCAAAACAAGCTTCATGGACGCTTGGCCTACAAGCGGACATTTTCTAGAAGAAAATTGAAATTTTATTGAATAAATCTAGAATGGTATTTAAGGGTTAAATGATTTTACTGAACATCTGAAATTCCATTCTCAGTGCGGGAAGTTGAATTTTCTATCTTAGTTCTATTTCAAGGATGCTGGTACAAAATCTGTGCTTACATGTACAAGTACATGCACGTTCACTCAAATTCATATAAGATTGTGGATTTTAAAGTTTGAATTAGTGCAAGATGAATGAATAATTACTACAAATTTATACTCCTCTAGATTTATATGATCATTTCATTGGTTTTAGATGTTGGAAGATGCATGACAATGGACATTTGGCAGTAAGAATATTGTTTTAAAAAAATATATATATATATATTATATATTTATACCGTATTTTTCATAATTTTACAGCCCGGCGGGCATAGTGATTAGCAGTGGAGTTGGATGATTAAGTAAGTCAGCTATGACAGCAACACCATTCAACTGGCGTCAGACTCAAAAGCAACACCAGCTACCATGACTAAAATTAGTGAAAACTAGGATAAATATGGTACTATTGGACAGGTTGAAATATATTACTTAGATTATGCAGACAGCATACATAAAAAGGATGCTGTATTACGTACCCTACAAATCGATCAAGGATGAAACCAAGCAAGGGGATACCGCCAAACATAAAACCTTGTAGGAATGACTGATTTACGCAAAAGTGCACAAGAAAGCTAAAAAAAGGTAGGGACAAGTAAAAATAAGCAAGAAATATTTGTCAGAAATAATATGAATATGAAAAGATTCATGAAATCGACTCGAAATCGAATGATAAAAAAGTTTGAATGAACAGCGACTAGAAAATAATACAGCATCAACAGGTTTCATATTTCAGATGTTCATACATGTACATGTATCTTGGAATCTGAAAATTTAAATACAAACATCACAGCCATTAAGAATTGTAGCAAGCGGCCTGTATCGCTCACCTGCAATTATTGGCCACTGACACATTGGCAACCATTTGGCAAATCAAGTTCCCTAGAACAAACCTGATTTAGTTCTTAGCCTAGATCATATTTCAAGAGGCTTGCATCAATCACCCCCGCCTCCACCCCAAAGACGTTTCTGAGATATTTTAAGACGTTTCCAAAAGTCAGCCACAATCCAAGATGGCCACCAGCCAAATTGGCCGATCGGGTTCAGTTGTACAAACTTGAATCTCTATGTCATAAGGATGGTTCCTGCCATATATAATTGGAATCGGCCTACTGGTTCTCCAGTAGACGACACTTTAAATTTCACATTCCTTTAGTATGGGAGCTTTTGGCTGGAAAATGATTTCAAAATGGCTAATTTGATATATGAATACCCCCTATTGAGCATATATATATATATATATATATATATATATATATATATATATATATATATATATATATATATATATATATATATATATATATATATATATATATATATATATATATATATATATATATATATTTATATATATATATATATATATTTATATATATATATATATATATATATATATATATATAATTATAACCAATTTCGGCCTCAAATCCATCAAATAAAAAAATCCAAAATGGCCCCCAAACACGCTATATTTTGATCGGCCCACAGCGGCCATGTTTTTGGATGGATCAACTTCGCCTGAACAAACATTAATGAAACTTTGTCCCTAATTATACCTGCCAAATTTCGACCTTATCCCTTCAGCGGTTCTGGAGAACACATTTTGGTGAAAACTAAGTCATCCAAGATGGATGCCAAACTATTTGGCCAATCAAGTTTTCTTGAACAAACTTGGTTCAGCTCTTCCCCTAGATGATATTTCATGAGTTTTGAATCGATCTGCCAAGCGGTTTTCGGAGATTTTAAAGACATTTCTCAAAATCGGCCGATTTGGCCGGCGGCAATCTTGGATATGGCCGATCGGCTTCGTTTGAACAAACTTAGATCCCTATGTCCTGAGGATGCATCCTGTCAAATATAATTGAAATCGGCCCATTAGTTTTTGAGAAGTCGTTTAAAGGAAACGTTGACGGACAGACAGACGGACGGATGGTCACCACAGCATAAGCTTCACTTGGCCATTCTGGCCAGGTGAGCTAACACTGCTTATATACTGTAAACTAAAGGCCAAGGGCCTTGTCATAAGTCTTGTCCTTCTGATAACATTTTGACAAAAACAAAAATTCCGCCGAATTAAATGTCTCGCCTATTGCGGCTTTTTCAGTGACCATGACCGTTGACCTTGTGACCTTAATGCCTTCAAGCTGTTTCTTAACTTTATCCCATAACTATCCAAGTTTAGTTTCAATAGGATGCTAAGCGCAAAACTTAGTTGAAAAAACAGATTTTTGTATCAGTGACCTTGACCTTTGACCCTGTGAGCCCATAACCATGCTGCTATTTCCTAACAATATGGGCAACCATGTACCCAAGTTCGGTTGGAATAGGATTAGCCAATTTTGAGATATACGCCGAGAAGATTTGCTAAACGCAAAAACTTAACATTGTTGACGCCGTCGCCATCGTCGCCGGAAAAGTCATACCCATGTCTCTGTTTTTTCTTCCTCCCCACCCTCCTTCGCATCCCTGGTCTGGCAGCTCCACCACACACACACACCCCAAACCTGGTCTAACATTCACACACCACACACTTTGAATCATGTCCATGGTATGTTTATATCTATGCCTGTGTGTGTGTGTGGTGGTAGAATGCATAGGATCTAGTTTCTGCAAAAGGAATTTCAGTAATATGGTGTGTTGAAAGCTTTCACTCTTATAATAATTAATTAAATAATTTAGTAAATATGCTGAATATTTTGAAAATAATTTGGCTGGAATCTATTGCTGCCTAGATGACAGCAACAACTTACAGGCTTCTAAATCTTACCTATTATTTTTTTTATTGGATTGACAATGTAATGTGTGAATGGGATGATGAGATAAAAATATTCTATGCTCGGGGATACAATTCCAATAGGTTCCAATACAAGCAGATGATAGTGGAATGACAACACTTGAAACAACTGTACATGCTTGCTGTGCTCTGCCCAATTTATGTGTTCAAACCTAGTGTTACATGAGAGGACTCAGGAGTGGTCTTATGCCCGCCAATCTCAGAGAACCGCCATCCTGTAGAAGATGAGAGTTATCAACTTACTGCCCGTCTTTATGGACCACTTTAGCTTTGCTGGGCTGGAAATAAGCAACTGACCACAGCAACCCATACCATGTTACCGTAATATTCAGGATAGTAACCCCACAGGTTACCATACAGGTTTCAATAAATATGGGCACAGTTACCTATTAGATGTCTACCGGTTGTAATCGGTGTAAAACGTATTTGGTAGGGTGGGAAGTGGACACCAGGGTAACCAATTTGCAGAGGAACACATATTGCCTATATTAGAGTAATTGTCAAACACTGAACATATGTTCTATCTTTTGTAATAAAACAATGCATATTGTCCCATGAACAAATTAATTAACAATAAAATAATCTCCTAAACCATCACCAATTCACATCCGTCTTGTGTTTGCATGTATGCATTTGTCCTGTTTGTGAGTTAATGAAATGACCCAGCAGTCTACATAACAGTTCACAAGATTCATCTACATGTAAGGTTACATGCATTCATTCATTTACCTTAAAATAGTGGTGGCTTCATTCTAATATGCATTGTAGTAGACTGTCAGCTTTAACCTATCACCCTATTTAGTATAATGCACTAGTACTGTTATTCATACTGCCAGGGTTAGATGGCTTGCACTATGCGTGCTAACGGGGTGTGGTAAATACCATCTTAAGTGTAACTAACAAATATATTACTATTGATTTAAAATTTTGACCTGCCATCAATGAAGATCTATATCTTATCTGTCAAATAAACAGCTTTATCTTAGCTATACTTGGCAAGTCATGAAACAGAACTGGTTACCCTTACGTGTTTAACAGTTGTGTCACTGGTTCCAAAGGTTAATTGTTACATACCTGTAACAAATGTATGTAGATATACCAAACGAAATGTTACTAATTGACTTTCAAGTAAAAAAATAGGAAACAGCTTACTCAAAGTTGTTGCTGTCTCAAGTAGCAACAGTTTGCATCATGGGAACTAATTAAAAAGAATTCTGAGCAATACACATCTTCATTATCACCATAGCTAACAAGTTCAAGAAACTATGTTGTTGCTGTAAATAAATGAATTTCTCTTACATGTATATAGATTTGAAAAGAAAATAATTAATTCTTACAGTTATTGCATTGCTTTATACAAAAACAGTTTGCATCCAAATTGTTTTCAAAATATTTAACAATCTGCCTTTAACAGACACTTCTGTTTTTAATAGGGTATGCACATTCACAAACAATATATCTAAATTATCAGGATAATGAGTGAGTCGAAATATAGAGCATTTACAGTAAGTTTTTTTATATTAAATCTTCAGCCAGCAAGGCTAATCTGATATGCTAGAGAATGAATTTATATAAAATTAACGTACCCTATATATTAGGAATATGAGTTCTTCTTTGTTGTTTGCAGTAGGAAATGGACTAGTCCAGTTTATAAACTAGGAGACATGACTATATTAGTATTATTACTGGTATTATTTTACAGCCGATTATTTAATAGAGCTGTTGATTTAGGGGCTGGGTGGGGTGTGGAGTTGACTGAGGAACATTTATTTAATTTAGTGAATCAGAATTCATGGAGAACGGTGCCCGCTTCACCACTTTATTGGACGAGGCAACCTGCGGGTAACCAGAGCGACAGTTCGCCTCTTATTTCCAGCCCTGGTTTAGGTTTCATAAAGTGGTCGCTATAGGAAGGGTTGGCTATACTTAGTAATTATACATTGCACATTTTTTAAAGGTCACAGGTCTTTCACACATTTTTGTTTGTTTAAAATGATTGTCAATATCTCATTTATCATTAGATTAAATTCATATTTTCTGTACATACCTATTTTAACAATTAAAACATTATAAATAAAGAACGTTTAATCCTTGTCCTGCTGGACAGGTATTTATCACCTATTTTGAGAATGGTGCAGCTGAGATGTGTTGCTATCTACAACAGCAATATCTTTCAGTTGCATTATCTCTAAAGTTACTATCAGTTATCCTGCTGATGAACAGAACAATGGAAGCTCAAAATGCCTTAGTACAAGGATTAATAAATAGAATTAGATATAATTTGCAAGGAAAGCAAATGGACTTTGTGCTCACTCAGAATACAGGGGATAGATTTTAAGAGCATCACATTTTTCCATTACGGTGTGTGTATGTGCGTGGGTGGGTGGGTGAGGTGGGCGGGGGTACCCCTCACTGACCCAACCCCAATTCAACCCCTACTGATTACTCTATATATATATGTATATATATATATATATATATATATATATATATATATATATATATATATATATATATATATATATATATATATATATATATATATATATATATATATATATATATATATATATATATATATATATATATATATATATATATATGTATATATATATATATATATCGGAAACTGATATAGAATACCGGGTGATATACTCGCGAAAATGTGCCTCTAAGCGAGTAATAGCATTTACATATATTGAAGCCCATTGGCTTGATTGAAGATTGAAGATAGAAACCACTCTTGCAATAAACTACTACTTTTGAAAAACGACCATTTCTGAAATAAAAATTGGCCACTTTTGAAATAATGGACACCTTTGAAATAAAAATTGACCACTTTTGAAATATTTTCGCTGACCACCTTTGAAATACAAATTTACCATTTATGAAAGAAGTGAACCTTTTTGCAAATCTACCGTACTCCAGCCCAGCCCAGATCTACATATTACCACTTGCACCAGCACTATTTTTATCTACACGCATTACAGGATCAATTGCCTGAGGCTATATATACACCTGTGCAAAAGTTAAGCACCACCCTATTTTTACGCACATGCGAGGGTATATTCATGTGCTATGAAGAAAGCAATAGCATAAACATTTATGTACCCATCCATCTTAGTGCAAGAGGTAATAATGCAACTAGAGGAATGCTGAGTATGATGGTGGGGAAACACTGTATGTTTTTGTTTGAACTTGAAAACGAGGCCTGAATATGGTTACGTTGACACAACTGACAACTATTGCCCTACAGTTGACACACGTGGCTAGATTGTCATTAATGGTGTCTAAAAACGAAGTTTAACATCTGTGCACGAGTTTGAGACTGTCATTATTAATACCGGGTATATCCACCTTGTGCCTGGATGACGGCCTGGACACGACGTCTCATGCTGGTCACCAACCGACTGATACGCCATTGTGGAATTCGTTGCCATTCAAGATGGAGTGCGTCTGTTAATTCCTGTAGGTTCTGCACAGGAGGATCCCTCCTTCTCACCGTGTTTCCCAGAATGTCCCAGATATGCTCAATAGGGTTCATGTCAGGGCTCCTTGCTGGCCATGGTAGGGTTTCGATGGCATTCTGGCGGAGGTATTCATGCACAGCTCTAGCACGATGTGGTCGGGCGTTGTCATCCATGAATATAGGGTGGGTTCCAGGTGGATGATTTACAAAATGAGGGACCACAACTCTATCCAGTATGGAATCTTGATATCTTTGTCCATTAAGTGTTCCAGATACAGTCAACAGATCCAGCTTACAATCAAATGAGATGCACCCCCATATCATAACGGAACCTCCACCAAATGGAACTTCTTCCATGATGTTACGTTGGTCGTACGCCGTGCGTCTGGACCTCCATACACGAGTTCGACCATCTGTGGCATGAAGCAGGAACCGACTTTCATCAGACCAGTGTACCCGTCTCCAGGATCTCATGTTCCAGTGTCTTCTTTCGTTGCACCACCTCAGACGCTCCTCTTTGTGGTGTGCAGTGAGGAGAGGACGTCTGACAGGTCTCCTAGCTTTCATGCCAGCAGCATACAGTCTCCTTTTGACGGTAGACATTGACACCCTATTGCGCGTTTCCCATTGCTGGCTGAGCACTCTGCTGTTGGTGAATGGAGATCTCCTAACAAGGCGTACTAGGGCTCGATCATCACGGGCAGTAGTCTTCTTCGGTCTTCCAGATCTAGGCCTGTCCTTCACCTCATTAGTTTGCCCATGTTTTGCAATCAAACGACTGATTACAGTATGGTTAATGTTCAGCTGGCTGCCAATCTCTCTGCATGACATACCAGTGGTATGCATGCCTATGATTTGCCATTTCACACGATCACTTAACCTTCGTCTTGCCATAGCGGTTCACAATCAAGAGCTAATTCTCTCTGTACAAATAAACCACGGTCATGAACACAAAATTCCTAATCTTGTCGCCTAATCTGTATGTAATGTTCTACACCTCAAACTGGACTTTTACATAACTGAACACGTGTGCTGTTTCCCGCCACGCACGGACATCAAGCGGCGTGAAGTCATGCATGCATGTGCATTTCGTACTTGGAATTATGTCAGCTAACGCGGGGACAAAAAGTATGGCAGCCTAGTTGTACCATCATGTTTCTACGTTCTATTGTTTTTGCTGGTGCTTAACTTTTGCACAGGTGTATACTTGTTTTATGACAACAGCTGTCTTTAGTGGCCATTGTTGGTCCGTTTTGCTTCATCACCGTGTGGCAGTCGCGAAATGCGCATTTTGCAACATCATCAGTCTGTCAGTCATCAGACGTTTTAGCGCTCTTCTGGTAGACTTAGCTGACAGTGTAATTGGAATTTTCACAGACGACGCTGCTCTGTCCATTACTGAACGATACTGAAATCATGTGTGACTGAAGTGAGAAGGCGACAGGTAATTTTTGCAATCATTTCAGATGCAATGTATAGTACTATCATTGTTTCTTATAACCATATAGGCCTACTATTTGAAGTTGAAATCTTACTATGGTAGATGCTCGAATATCACCAGGCATATCAGTAACGTGATGTATGCTCCCCAAATGAATACTCTTAATTCCTCCAAAGGCCTACACAAACATATCAACGGCCTACCCAAACCTAGCTAAGGCCTACCCTGGCCTACTCGAGGCCAAGCCAAGCCCAACCAAGACCTACCAAGTCTAGCCATGACCGACTCAAGGCATACACAATCTTACACAAGGCATACACAATGCCTAAAAAGGCCTACCCAATACCTAGCCAAGGTCTAGACAAGACCTAGCTAAGTATATCCAGGGCTTATATAAGGCCTACCGCTCGTCTATCCCAGTGAATACAGGGCCCACCCAATGCATACAAAGGCCCACCAAGCCTATATAAGGCCTGCACAAGCCAATCCAATGCTTATACAAGCATAGCCAATGGATGCCCAAGGCCAAATCAAGGCTACCAAGGCCTACACAACACCTAAACAATCCTACACAAGACCTACGAATGACCTACCTAAGACCTACCTAAGCATAGCCAAGTCTAAGACTAGTCTAATGCTATCCAATGCCTATCCGACGCCTATTCAAGCACACCATAACCAAGGCCTGCACACGCCTAGTCAAGACCTACCCATTGCCGAGATAAGCATACACAATGTCTGTCAAATACATACGCCCGATGCCTAGCCAATTCTAGTCAAGGCCTATCCAACCATAGCTAATATGTTCTCAAGCCCTACCAGAGGCATATGTAAGGCATACTCAAGCCTACCCAAGGCATATCCAAGACCAACACCAAGTCATACTGAGGTGGAGCCAAATCTAGCCAATGCCTACCCAAGATCCAGCGAACCATAGAACATGTCTCCAAGTCCAACTCAAGCAGACACACGGTATAGGCACTGCCTACCAACGCATACCAAAGTCCAGGTCGAGGCTAGCTATGACCTATCCGAGACCTACTGGAGGCTTATCCAAAGCATACCAATGCCTGTGAAAGGCCTACTCAAGCCTAGCCATGGCACAGCCAAGGCATTCCCAAAGCCTACCCAAACATAGCCAAGGCATACAAAGGCTTACACAGGGACTAGCTAAGGTCTGTGCAAGGCGTACCAATCCTAACCAAGACATACCCAAGCCAGGGAAAGGCCTACAGGGGCCTACTATGGCCAGGCAAATTATATCCAAGGGTTATGCACAGCCTATTAAGACCTAGACAAGCTTAGCCGAGCCATATCCAAGACCTCACAAGCAGATTTTTGTAGCTTCGTCACTGTGCCGTCCGTCATGTCTCTTCTGGTTCCGATTCATATATAGGCGAAACGGCCCAATGCTGGTTAGCTATTCTCTGGAGTTGATGTAAGAGAGGACCACAGATGTTGTTTGTTGTACAAAAGCCATTTTCAAGGAATAGTGGAATGATAACGCTCCAGTTGCGTCGGGCGAGCATTCTCACCAACGAGTGTGAAGACCATGGTTTTTCCTTTGCTATCCATTAGGCTAGTATGCATGTACATGGTGATATTATTATAGACGCTGAATCTGGTATACATTGTTATGTGCCGCTCGTTTGACTCACATAGTTATGAATTGATATACGTGTCCTAACTTCTGGGTTAGTGTGTATCTCGCCAGAGAAAACCCATCCGATGATTATATATGAAAAACCTGCGAGAGGTAGGCCTGGCAAGGGCCGAGTGAGAGTGCACATTAGTATGATATAGACCAAATATATGCATCAAGTGGGCCACCAACGCTAGCGAGTGTAATACCTTGCATGGGCTTCCGCCAAAGAATATATTAACACGTTATAGCATAGCTAGATAATGGCTATACAAGTATTCGTGGTATTATGGTATTAAGCATTGACAGGTAATCAAACCCACACCCGGCGGCATCATCAAGCAACATAGTACAAAGACGTATCCACTACACCAATACTTCAGACAATAAATAGTCTACTTTGCCAGTGAGGCTTTCACGAAAGTGTACTTCTGTGGTGGTTGATATAGACCATAATTGTATGTAACCGGCGATATCGTCGGGTGGGTAGTAATAGGTGGTCAAAATGATACCACCTCCTTTGTCTAAATGGAAATCAGGTGGGGGGCCTCATTTGTCTAAATGGGAATCAGGGTCGGGGTCAAAATGATACCACCTCCCTCAACTGGCCGCCGTTCGGCGATCCGTGACCCCCACTGCCCTCTCAATCCCTGGGGCATTGGTTGTTGAGAGGAAGGTAGTATCACACTACTACTCCCAGGGGCTGAACGCCCCTTTAGAGACAAGCCTCCACAGTGATATACACCACTGATCGCCATCAACCACAGGGCCAGCCTCTCTCTCTTCTGTGTAGCCTTAGACAAAGACGTAGTCTCTGCCAGAGTCGCATCGGGCACCACCTTGTGATCAACCCCACATACATCTGAACGCCAATTTAGAGACGAGCATCCACTATCACATCGACACATTTAGAGACAGGCATCCATAAGGATATACACCCCCGCCCCACAGGTACTGATCACCAGCACCACCCATACAAGGGTCTGAACACCCATTTATAGACAGGCATCCACATGGATATACACCACCTACAGGTACTGATCGACAGCACCAAATATGGTCTGAACGCCCATTTATAGACAGGCATCCACAGGAATATACACCACCCACAGGTACTGATCGCCACACATAATAGGGTCTGAACACCCATTTAGAGACAGGCATCCACATGGATATACACCACCCATAATAGGGTCTGAACGCCCATTTAGAGACTGGCATCCACAGGGATATACACCACCCACAGGTACTGCCACACATAATAGAGTCTGAACGCCCCTTTAGAGACAGGCATCCATAGGGATATACACCAGCCACAGGTACTGATCGCCACACATAATAGGGTCTGAACACCTATTTAGAGACAGGCCTCCACAGGGATATACACCACCCACAGGTACTGAGCGCCACTCATAATAGGGTCTGAACGCCCATTTAGAGACAGGCATCCACAGGGGCATACACCAGGATTACTGTTGCACAGCTTCGCGCTATTGCAAAGCAATTCGGCCTTAGAGGCTACTCTAGGGCCAAGAAAGCCAACCTGCTCCAGATGATCGGACAGGTCCGTGCCGAGGAGTGGCAGAAGTGACTCTCTCGAGCAATGAAGACGGGAAGGTTGCCAGCGCATACCAAAGATGACCCTTGGCATCCCCACAAGAAAACACAGCGGATATGTGAGCTTCGTCAGTTGGACGAGGAGGTGACTGCTAGCTTGCGAGCCAAGACTGTAGCGAGGCGGAGGGTGGACCAGCCACTGGAGTGCTTACTTCTCCTACCCAGGATCACTAACCAATTGATGAGGGGGCTGAGGTCTGAACCCTTAACCCAGAGCATGAGGCGAGAAGGCGAACACATTCTTGACTAGCGTCTCGGCGAAAGGGAGACAGAGGATAGAGGACGCCGGTCAGTATGCTGGACATTCTTCAGAGGTCTAGAAGGAGACCTCACAGGCCGGATGATGCAAAATATCCAGCAGACTGTCCAGAATGCCTTCTACCTCAGCTACACCCATACCTATCGCATCCGTCACATCGAAGACGGTAGGTTGATGCTCTTGCTCAAGAATGCTCCAGGGAGCCCATGGCTGAACACGATAGGAGCAGCTCAGGACCAGGTGGCAGCAAGAAAGCGAGCCCGCCTCGACACAGACATTATCGATTGACCCAACACCAAGTGGGCTTTCGTTCGATCAATCAATGTTGAGGTCAGGGCTGTCATCGACCGCCAACCTCTGCTTGGGACAGGCCCCCTCCCAGACTGGCTACGACAGAAGAAGAGTATGACTGCCCTCGACGCCTACAGAGACAACATGTCTCTCTGGAGATGTCTAGCACTCCACCGAGGAGCGAGAGCTGATAGAAGTATAGCTCCTGCACGAGAGCTTGCCACACAGTTCTATGGCAAGACAGTACCTGATGTCCGCAAGACCTCGCGGATCAGCTGGACAAGGTAGAGTTCTTCGCCAAGATCGGGATTTGCGTGTATGAACCAACTGAAGAGGGCACCTGGCACATGATCAGGCAAGCGGCTCACCACCGTGACACGATGACCATCGGAGTGGGGGACCACCACGCCTTCTACATCAAGAACATCTCCAAGCTGGCACATACACTAGTCTGCAGTCACTGTCAGCAGAGGTTTACAAAGGCATGCCATCTTCAATGCCAAGCTGATCACTGTACAGGCGGCAAAACAAAAATCGTGTGTCCTGGCGAGAAGGTTGAGGCGCCACAGTCTGCATATGAGAAGGCCTTCTATCCGCCCCAACCATCCAGTTCAGCGGCTACTCGTTGGGTCGAGAATGAGTCGAGAAACAGAGGCGTACACATACACCATGTAGAGTGTGGGCACGGTGGCGAGCGTTGGATTGAGGGCGCTCCCGTAGATGGTTATGATCCGACCACCAACACCATTTACCAGTTCCATGGCTGCCACTGGCACGGGTGTCCACAACACAAGCGAGGTGAGGATGCCGAACAAAGATACCGCAAGACACTCCTGAAAGAGGAGAAGCTGAGAGCGTCTGGATGCACGCTTGTGGTACACTGAGAGTGCTGTATAAAATGCTGCCCAAGCGTCCCTAAACGAGTTCGGACTGTCCCATACCCACACTTCATAGTCTACGGCTTCGAAGCACTCCTAGATGGTATCAAGACTCATCCTACTGAGACACTCACGATTGAGAGTACTCACATACCTATCTCTGTGTCAGTTGGCTGCTCCTTAGAGGGCGCCATGAGTGAGCCCACTCACCTCTGCAATCATGACCCCAAAGAACTGATCAGAGAGTTCATGCTGGAGATCCAACGGTGAGCATCTCTAATCCGGACAAGGGTTAGGGCACAGTACATACCGAGAGACCTGGACAAGCTCCCGAAGCAACAGCAGCGACTGATCAACGAGTGGTGTGACCAAGTGCCTGTACTGGGGTTCAACTCTGGGTGGTATGACCTGAACCTCATCTAGAAGTACTTTGTCGATGAGCTGACTGACTACCTCGACCCAGGAGTCTCGTACATGGTATGGGTCAAAGCTTACGGGTGTACACAGTAGAAGAGCTGGCTCGCATATGAATGGTTTGACATACACGAGAAGCTCCACTATCCAGGGCTTCCTGACTACTCAGCATGGACATCTAGGCTTAAGGGTGGTTACCTCTTCATGCGATCAGACTGGGAACAATGTAACCAGCCATTCAGCGAGCACGGAATGCGGACATTCGCCGACTGGCTTCGATACTACAACAACCTGATGTGGGAGTTCTACACAGAATGAGAAATAAACATCCTCAAAGATGCGGTGTCTCTCCCAAGTCTATCACTGCAGTACCTCCTATGTGGAACTGCTCAGCACATGCCGGATGTTAGGCTCTACTCTCTGGGCAAGGAGGCCTACGAGATGCTGAGACGCAGTTGTTGGAGGGCCCAGCATCGTGTTTACCAGATACCACGAGGCCGGTGTGACATGCATCCGCCAGAGTGAGCGTGTCTGCCAACGTCTACTTGGCTACAATGCAAATGCTCTGTACCTGTCAGCGATGGCCAAAGGGATGTCCTGTAGTAAGGAGACAGTGCGCCGTTGGTCCAGTGCCAGTGGTGTAGCCAGCTTTAAGGAGGAGCTCCTAGCAGACCGCTGGTTTGGATTTGCTGAGGTGGATATAGAGGTCCCTAAGGCTCTGTGGGCAAAGTTCGAGGAAATGCCCCCGCTCTTCTATAACCGCGGGATCCCGGTAGAGGCCATCTCTTCTGAGATGCAGGCATATCTAGAGCATACAGGGCGGAAGCGACCCACCACCCAGAAGCTGGTCGGCGCCCTCTCTGGCAAGAAGCAGCTGCTGTATGCACCGACACGCAAGTGGTATATAACCCATGGCCCAGAGATCACTGCTCTATGCCGCACCATAGAATATGAGGCCAAGCGCCCATTCGAGTGGTTCGTGCAGAATGTTACGGAGGCTGGCCGCTTGGGAGATGTAGATAAGAGCAAAGCGCTCTTGGCAGATCTCTTCAAACTCCTTGGCAACAGTGCCTACGGGAAGCTCATCGAGGCCCTTGCACATCATAGCAACACCAGCTTCATGAAGGATGAATGCGTGGAAGACAAGGCCCTGCGTAGTGCATGGTTCGAAGATCTCGAGGAGATCAGTGAGTCATACGAGCTCCAGAGTCATAAGCCGAGAATCACTATTCGAAGGCCCTTCCAGGTGGGGATAGCCGTTTATGAGCTCGCGAAGCTGAGAATGCTGGAGGTCTACTACGACTTCCTCGATCGCGACGTAGCTTGTGACAGCTTTGAGTACTTGCGGATGGACACTGACTCTGCGTATATCGCTATAGCAGGCTCCAACCTCGATGATGTCATTCACCCTGAGATGCGAGCAGAGTACCAGGGTCATAAGCGGGACTGGCTAGCTTGGGACAAATTGTCTGGAATGACTCTGGGACTGTTCAAGCTCCAAATGCTACTAGGTGGAGAGCACAGCTGCAAGTAAGTGCTCATCTAAGAGAATGGCAAAGCGGCAGAATGAGGTCTCTTGGCAGAGGTTCTACAGCGCCCTACATGGCGGGGTGGACAGAGCTAAAAAACCTACGCCTACGCATGCGCAACCAGGGTATCGTGACGTATGAGCAGGAAAAACTTGGACTCTCCGCTTAATATGATAAGTGCCATGTGCTGCCAGATGGTGTCCATACTGAGCCCATCGAATATCATGTTAGTACCCTAGGGGGTGGTAGCTGTGTGTCTTCAGGGACTAGCTGAAGCTCGTCTGTGACAAATGGTCGCCTAAGCACTCCATGCTGGCATGACAGGTGGTACAGTGTAGGCCACCCCTCCGCCTCCACATACCTGTCAAGCCTGTGAACATCTATCGACCAGTTGGGATCTGTTGCACGCTGTCGACAACCTTCCAACTCACCAGGCCCATACAGGTACTGAACCAGAGCATCAGGTGGTAGGCACTTCTCTCCCTTGTTCCCTCCTCTAGAGCTGTGACTGGCAACACAGAGTGTCTGATAGCCTCTACCGGCTTCTTCCTGATTAGCCTAGTAACCTCGGCATTGGATCTCTCCACCACAGGAGGCAGCACTCTCACCTGTACTCTAGAATGTTCACTCAGCGCAGCCATTTCCTGGGCGTATTGGTGTGGGAACAGTCCCTCTGCCAGTGGTCGATTCCACCGCTCGACGATAGCCTGGACATGGTGATGCCCTACCACGCCTCGCCTAACTGCCACACCGTGTTTCCACATGAGGGCTGCAGTCTCACCTCTGAATTCCTTACCCTCATCCACCTGCAACAATTCCGGCCACTGGAGGGGATTTTCCGAAGCCTCGTAGACACCCTGGAATGCCTGGGCCACCTGGTCAGCTGACTTGTCTGTGAGCGGTGCTGCAGCCTTGTACCTGCTGTTGACGTCGACGATGGTGAGGGCACACTTGTAGGTCTTACGACCAATAGCGTCGTGTGGAAGGAATAGAACATCTGCCTGGTGAACTCTGTTCGGGACAGTTTCATTGAAATGGGCATGCCTGATGTGCCGTGGACGAGGTCTGTATATCTGCCATTTCGCCTGGTGGCTGAGCCACTGGCTAACTGTCTCCAATATGAAGTTATGGCCCTTGCGACGTGCAGCCTCGAGTAGTTGAGGGGGCTCATGGTAATATCCACCAGGCTGATAAGAGAGTTCCTCAAGAAAGACGGTTGATTTCATCACTGACATCCACTCCCGTCCTGTCATGCACGGACTGGGCGAACTATAAACAGACGAACAAACGGCTATCATTCATTCGACTATCACTGAAGACCTCCTCAAACACCTCCGTACATCAGCGTCTAGTCTCTGCTGGATGCTAACTGATCGGTAGTTTATCGATTAACCCTAGGAAGTTAAGTATCTTGACCAGGTCGTACCTTATATAGCACAGCTTAAATGTTCGATGGCCCAGATAGCCGCGAGTGCCATGGCAACGTAGAGTAGCCAAATGCCTGTGACGCCGAAGAACATACCTACTCCTGAGGCGATGGCTGGAATGGCTTCAGAAATCTTCTCCACACCATGGAGAGCGTTGTTGGCGATCTTGCGGGCCGTCTCGCCAGCTTTCGTTGTGAACAGAACGATCAGAGCCCCAACTGCTGCCAGCGGCCCGATAGAACCTTTTACATAAGTGCGATAGATTCCTTTCGCTCTCTGTACTAGCTTGCGGGATTCAGGCTCTACATCATCATACTCACCACCGACCTCGTAGTCTGCATCATAATCCTCCTCATCACAGTCCTCCTCATAGTCCTCATCATCTATATTCTCGACTAGATCTTCATAAGCTGGGGACAGCTATATACTAGCTTTAAACTGTAGACTATAGCATGGCATCCGCAATCTTAAATGCGGGCTTGTTTGCCTTAGCGAACTGGGGACTCGGTTTCGCCGACAAGAAGGCGGCATAGGTCGAGCATGAGAATCATAACCAGGCATTGGAGAAGCTTTCTAAGGAGAAGTTTGAATACAGCAAAGCACTCGAGCATATGAGCCAGAGGGAGGCACGCTGACGACAACTCTGAGCTCAGGCCATCTAGAGCATCAAAGAGGCAGATGAAAGTCTCGATGAGTACTACGAGGCTGTATCTGAGCCAATGCTCGACTATGAAGCATCGACAGGTCAGAAGACAGCAGAGCTTATAGTAGTGGTGGCAGCTGCAGCTGTGACGACAGGAGTCGTGCTCTATGCATGCTCAAGCTGACTACCTGATGTGCTCGACACGCATACCTTACCATAGCCAAAGTAAAGTACCGTCACACCTAATGAGCGAGTCTCAGCTATGAGGTTTCCGATGTTGAAGCTGAGCCAGTTGCCCTGATTAGGTGGGATGTTCCTGCCCCCTAGGTGGTGCCGGCCCTCGAGTGCTGACTCGAGGTCATTGCTGCCACAGGTTAGTCGCAGAAGTGCATATAACTTAGTTTTCTGTCTGTCGAGTTGGCAGTTAGCCAGCTCGTGTACCTCACCAAGAACATTGGTCCCAGCAACCACAAGCTTGAAGTTGTCTAGCTTATCCACCTGCTGGATGACTCCTCCCTTCTGAACCAGGACCGCAACAGCGACACAGTCCGATGCACCATGATGCAATGTCAGCTCTACCTGTTGGACCTGCTGGTGTTATCACTCCACATGCACGATCCACTATTTGGAACCCGTTTGCTTCAGTTCCTGGTTATTCTTGTTATTCCAGACATGAAGTCTTGGAGCATTCATCGTCGCATCTGCGAGCTGCTCGGTGTACACCCAGGGTACGCCTATCCTGCATGGCAGCCGGATTCACGTGTGTGTTCTCGAGGGGGGTTACGAGTGGAACTGCCACAGGCTTCTTGACACCTGCCCGTAGGTCGAATTCCGTGAACCCCTCATTGCACCCACAGCATAGTACCCATTTCCCTTCACATAGAAGGTTGGTCCACAAGCCAGTGTACCTAGGAATCGGTACTCATCGTTCACATAGGTGGTGTCCATGGTGCTGTCGCTCTGCATGATCTCCCACCGGTTCAGGACCTGCGGGAGCTCTACCGTCTGTTCTATTGTGCTATGAAGCTTGAACTCTAGTGTCATGCTCTTGATCTCGTGGATCTGTGCCGAGATTGCAAAGTCGATGTACTTCCCAGCAGCGGACAATGGGTTCTCATCATGTATACTGGGTCGAATGACCATCAGGCAGTCCTTCCGAGGACCAGTGCGGTGCGATGTCGCGGGTTCACTGACCCCATCAGGATGTTGCACATACTGCAGCATGTTTAAGGTCTAGGTATATAGAGGGGTTAAACGGCTGCTATGTTTGGTCAAGTAAATAAATGATTGATGAGAGTAAACAGCTGATAGCAGCAACTTGCATTATACATCGTTCTGTTTAATAATATGCACCTTAATTGCCAAGGTGATATGTTTGTGTAATTTATTTGCAGCTATAATGTGAAACATTTGAATTTATCACTGGGATGTCTGGGTCTGTTACATACACACTTATTCCAATGGTAAATCTTCTAGAAACATTTTCTCTTGTCTTAGAAATATATATTCCTGCAGACAACTGCAAAGACCGGTTTGGCCGACTTGACCTTAAAGAGGTAAGTTGACACAATGGGTCGGTGGTGCTAAAAGACCCACTACCTGGTAAATCTCAAAACTTAATATACAGATGTTTATGCATAAAGCGGTTGTAGTGTGGCAATACTCGCACTTTAACAGCATTTTTGACAAATGCGATCACTCAATAGTAAAATAGGATGCAAATTATGAATTTCACAAATAATACAATTGCAAGTATAAACAGAACTAACTAAGTAGGCGCAGGTGTTGTTGTGTTACATAAGCATAGGGGTATCGCTAAGTGATTAATTAGTTTCATACCGGATCTATATAGTATTGCCGTTTGCCATTCGGGAATGACGCTGTTATTACCTCGTATTTATTGATGATATAATATCGCTTACAATAACCCTTATCAGACCGACTTCAAAATGCACCACTTGCATAGGTCTACTTATTCATATTCAAAACGGCCATACAGCTAAATTGTTGATTATTCCTAAATTATTTTAAAAGCAACAGCTTCTAGTCAAATGTGTTTCAAAATCGTCAACACATTTCCTTGTATCCAGCGTATTTTGTGGTATCACGTGGCTAGAGTCAGTTAGTTACGGAGAACGGAATTATAATAAAAGATGCAAACACGTACATAGGATTCATATGTAGCCTATAAGCTAGTTATGCCGGATTGACAATTGTGATAGGTACAGAGTAGCTCAGACATATTATACCATGTTTCCAGGACAAAAACTATCTGTATGGGTGTATATTCACCCTCCGTACATACCACGCTTCTCTACCTTGGCTTAAAACCTCGAAAAACCAGAATCGCAAATAGTGAGGTGGCACGAATGCTAGCAAGCCTACAACTTCAACGGTGCCCATCAGCCTGGCAAACTGCATGGAAACGCCGATGCCTTGATCCAAATAGGGCTCGTGGAGAACGAGGATAATTATATTGTGAGGACTGAATGGTGGAAAAGAATGTACACGCACAGAACATCGATCTATACCCCCAACACATATACACGTGGATCAAGGAGGGGGTACGCCCTCTCAAGGAATCCACTTCAGCTAAATATTACTCTCAACGATACGTTGAATGCTGACTGCATCGGCGTTCTGTAGATCAACAATCGCCTCATTATCCCAGAATGATACCAAAATGTGGGGATAGTGATAATTGAGAATAGTTTGATCGCCCAGCTCTGCAAATTATTCCATATCAATAAAACCTGTGCAACACCCTATCATCTGCACGCGATGGAATGGGAGAACGGTTTAATCGTACTTTAGCTATAACTTTAACAAAGGAAACCCACCTTGATTGTCGGGGATTGGGATATTCAGCTCCATATGTACTCCTGGCATACTGAACTTCAGCCCTCTCCAGCCCACTCCAGCACCGGTATTACCACTGCTAACTTAATGTTAAACTTATACTCACCATCACAATACGTAGCCCTCATGCGCCAACGGATAGAACAGGTGCATGAACTCTTACGTGACACATTTCCCACCGCGCATGACCGCGAAATACACGGGAGCCCATATGAGGCTGGTAAAATGGTCACTTGACACTCTGCAAACGCGCCAAGTAAATTAATTTACAAATGGAAAGGCCACTATCAAGTGATAGGTAGGAAGTCAGACGTGAACTACCAACTTCGTGCCTCGGATGGCCTGACAGCAGTCAACCACTTCCATCGCCAAAAGCCTTCCATTGGTGTGGATACAAAGCCTACACTTGGCTCTGGTACACTACGTAATGCAAAGCACCCAGACCGGCATTTCTTTGGAAACCTGTATGCCTAGCATCAACTGCCCACATCACGATGCAGTTTTGGCCTCAATCCTGGCTCGACTGTTTGGGGCCCACTAAAAGTTGCAATAAAAATGTTTTCTACCATTTTACTTACTGATATGAGTGTTAGAGGGTTATGAGAGTTAATGCTCATCCAGATAATCTGAGTATTGTGAGTACAGCAAATAACAAAATAAAACGTGCTGGTGTAATTTTTGAAAACAATTGGAGATAGAAGACAGTGTTGTGTATCGGAAGATTCCGAACAGGCTACCAAAATGGTCTAGATAGCTTGATGCTAATCGTTTATATATGTGTACGTGCGCATGTTTTTGCTCTCTATTTAGATCCAATGTGGCGCATAAATAGAGATCATGTACGTATTCCGGAAAGTTATGTGGAGTGGGTGTGAGTGGTGCATGCGTGTTTGATGGTATTTCCACCGAGACAACTTCCACTAACAGGCCGCAACGACCACATGATTTAATGTAATGGCGTGGCCTGTGTCATTAAAGATCCTAAATGGAATGTGGTCTTTTCCAGTGGTGAAGACTAATATTCGTGGACTGGCATATTGAGAGGCCGCCATGTAGGCGGAATCAGGTTCTGACATGGCGGCGTGTGTAGTGTGGTGTAGGAAATTGACCAAGCCGTTAACGGCTTTTAACTGATTTATAAAAGCATCCAATATGGTCATGGGAAAACTAGACTAATCAAAATTCTACAGGGACTGATCTACCTACTAGTCAATTAGCCAAATGCTATTAAAACTGAATGTCGGCTAATGAAAAACAGAATTGGCTAGCCTTTGGCAAATGATTAAAATTAATTTAATTTCCTTGATTGGTTGAATCCTGACTAATTCCACCATTAAAATTGCATTGCAAAAATTCCTATGGCAGCAACAACTTTCAGTCAAATTAGTTTTAACATATTCTACACATTTCAATATGTTAAGACCATTTTGTATCTGGACTGTCAAATTGATAGTATTAAGTGATGATGACTGACTGCAAACATGTTCATAAGTGACATTGAAGTAAAGATGTGGCTAAAATATTTACTATTTGCCTAACAAAAACAGTATTTGGCTAATGTATTGGCTAGAATATTGCAACAGCCAGGTCTGTCCCTGATTCTGTATACATGATCTGAAGCCTGCATCCATAGCATCCTTCCATCCAAGTCTGGTTGAAATTGCCCCATCAGTTAATGAGGAGTAGCGTTTTAAATGATATTCGTTAAATTTTGCATACAAGTTCTGCAAAAACCACACCGATTAGTATAGTGTCTATTATAGACTCGCTACGGGTGGGGCTAGTTAAGTTTTAGGAATTGTGTCACGTTTGCAAATAGATCAGACACTTGTTGGCCAATGGACGTCATAATCAATTACAGCATAAATTACTCGATTTAGACCGTCTTAAACGCTCAACCGTCCGACACGCTATACGAATTGTATGACTTTGCCATTTAATAAGCATTATGTTGAATATTTTAAAACGAATTTGACCGAGCGCTGTTGCTGCCATTTGCCAGCAACAGCACCTAGTCAAATTAGTCTCAAAATATAAAACAGCTTAACTGTATAGTTTGCTGGAAATTGATAGTCAGGGCGTTCAGCAATCGATTGCTCCCAATACGGCGAACTGGAACGGCCCATTTCTTTATTCAGGTATCCAACGTTCTAATGATTGCATTAACTAAACTATGATTGTGAGGACGAATCTGTAAATAAGATAACAGCTGACATACTAATTTAATTAATGTAATGTATTAGTCGACTGCTGATGATAGACAACTTATCAGCTGTTGGTGCTGTATATTGGAATATACACTCCACACTCTCTTTTAGTATCACCACACCGCCATTTCTATAGATAATCAGGGAGTTTCATATTGACATCGCGAGTGCTTTATTCAGCATACGGAGTTCATATCCGGCCAACAAGGGCAGTGTTAGAACAGTTTTGGCGAGAGTGTACGCTGTTTTCAACGATTTACAGTAGTAGATATTTTGATACATTTCCTATAAATACAGACGTGAGCTCTTCTACAGTGCGCCAGTTATCGTTGTGGATGGTGCCGGGGTTCGGATTCGTGGGTTTTCAATAAAAGAAACCTAGATCATGTCCTGAACTGTGAGGCAGTCATACTATTCCATATACTGACACAAATGTACGTCCAAGGTTTATATATATATATATATATATATATATATATATATATATATATATATATATATATATATATATATATATATATATATATATATATATATATATATATATATATATATATATATATATATATATATATATATATATATATATATATATATATATATATATATATGACGGATGGTCACTATGTAACAAACAACCATTTATGCAATAGCATATCCCTGAAATATATGTGTAAGTGCTTCTTACTGATTACTACGTGGCCATTCCGTATTGTGATAAAATACAGTATTTTTTAACTTTTATTGTGCGCGCGTATCTCAAAGAGAGATCAATACTAATACGATATATACATTTAACAAATCACATAGCCCGGTCGAAGTGTAATAAAATAAGTGCAAACGCTATCATACATCATATCGTATCGTAAATATCTGATTTGCCAATGGTGCCCAATATGGTGATCACTGCTTCGTATATATATGCGTCAGTATACGCAGCCATTAATGCGAGCATGAAGTGCTTCTTGTTGATCTTATTCATGTTTTTCTGAGGTGACAGGTTTAATACGGGTCTTGAAGAAGTCGGCCAATCTGGGTGACAAAAGCTAATACGCAACAGCACCAGCTTTCGGCAAATTTGTTTCCAAAATGGGAATTTTTGATGTATTTATTCAATAGCTGTGGTTCAAACTGGAGGCGTCTTCTTTAAACGTAATCCGTAAGGTTCCAAAGATATGTGCCAATTTTGGTGTCAGAGATTTATGAGTAGTAGTAGTAGTCGTCGTCGTTGTGGTAGTAGTAGTAGTAGTAGTAGTGGTAGTAGTAGTAGTAGTAGTAGTAGTAGTAGTAGTAGTAGTAGTAGTAGTAGTAGTAGTAGTAGTAGTCGTAGTCGAAGTGAACGCACGCGTTTATTTAGCTCTGCAATTGCTGCCCGAATTTGCTGGTTTCTAGCGCGATTTTGTAGATAAATTGTATACATATATTTCGTATTAGTATTTCCTTTCAAACTTTATGTTTAATTTGTAAATTCTTGTTTTGGTTGCAGCGCATTTTGTGTCTCCATTTTCTAAAGGCACTCCTCTTAGCTGGCGGTTTCAACCATTTAATAGGTCTCCTCTTACTGTGGTCAATGCAATACATTTCTCCCCGCGCCAGTATGCTATTTCTATAGTTCGTTGGCTAGCGCATTATATTTGGCAAGATCGCTTGAGTGAGTGGATTTAATTCCTTTGTCATTTGTAAGCGCTTTGCCTAGTACTTTGATTATATAAATCTTTATACCCGGTCAACTCGAACAGACTAACAAATATATGTCTGTAATATGTTAGTATGCATTAGGGAACCACTTTAATCGGTTAGGTGTTAGTGAACCACTTAAAAAGTGGTTCAAACTAACAAATATACGACTGAACTCTCTATTCGTATATTTGTTGGTAGACGTAAGGGTTTCAAAAGGCGACACTATTTATTTATGGTTTAGCTCTTTCCCCGACGTCTTGGTGTTATATTTTTGTATTATGTATTGTAGTAGTATGGGTTTCCTCTTTTTATAAAACACCATGGCAACCTATAAGCGTACCCTAAGCCGTAAGATAACAACTACGGCTATCGACGTGTATCATGGGTTAAAGGACGTCGTTGGCGCGGGACCTCCTGCTTTTCAGGGGCTTATCACTGTTTCTAAAACTGTATGGAATGTAACAGTGTCAAATGACGGGGTCAAGGAAAAGCTTCTAGAAGATGTTCTTATTGTAAAAGGCTAAGTTTGTAACGTAGAGGAAATCGAGTCAGATAGTTTGCTAGTGAAGATGAAAGTTCCACTAGATATTCCAGATGACAGAATCATGAATGAACTCAAGAAGTATGGCAAAGTGAACAAGATTGAACAGGAAACGTATCCCTTTGACAGAACGCTAGAAAACGGTGTAAGACGCATCTGGTTTGATAAAGTGGATAGCCCGTTACCAAGCAGATTGCCGCTTGATGGCAGCTTTGTCCTGCCCTTATGATATAGAGCGCAAATTAAAGAGTGCCGGATCTGCCTAAGTACTGACCATTTGGGAGCAGATTGTCCCAATCGAACCAAATGTTTGCTCTGTGGTTCAGTTGACCATTTTAAATGGCGCTGTACAAAAAATCAAACAAGCCCTCAGTATCAGGAGATAATCGCCCATTAAAGGATGCAACTGGGTCCAATGCTTTTGGAGCAATCACTACGGAAGCTGTTGTTGTGGTTCATGCCACTGAAAATGACACAAACAAATCATCAGATCCTGTTAAAGTAACTACAGTTGATGAAATTCAAGTATTAGAGGAGGGTATAACCTTAAGTCAAGAGAATAATCAAAATGCAGTGGAGTCAAACGTGGCTGTAAAGGACATGCAGGAAAATGATGATCTTACAGAAGAGCCAGTTTACAATTCCTTAGAAGATGAATTAAAATTAGGGCAGGATAAGGTTAGGACTCAAAAGACGGAAAGTTCAGTCGATTTTCCGCTAAGCCCACTTGATTTAAGTCAGCTTGATGATATGGGAAATGACGCTCCTGCCAAACGTAACTTAAGTAGCAATAAGCGTCATAAGGAAGGCAATAGCTCAGAATCTGAGATTGAAGTAAATTATATGGATGATGATACAATGTCAGTTGCAGAATCAGATGTGTCCATTCAAACACAGAGTTCACAGATGAAAGATGAAATGGTAATGTACCGATCAGAAGGGGTGACGTGTTAGTGCCATATGCAACGGCGAGAGGCGTGAAAAATCGCCGATTGCGCCATGATTCTGGTATTTCCAAATATGAATATTTGTCTGTGGTAGAACTAGGAAATATTGAATTCGCAGGAAAATTAGGTAAATGGTCTAAGATGCGAGCTCAAAAAACCAAATTAAGTTAATCTAATGATGGCGGTTGTAAACATCATTTTACAAATTATCATTATCTGCACCATCAAATGCAGAGGATTAAATACTGAATTCAAGCAGCGCCACTTGCTTGAAGAATTAGCAAATGAGCGAGTTGATATTGCTTTTCTACAAGAGACCAAAAATTGAAGTGTATGAATCTCTCAAAGATATTTCAAAAGGGCAGATTTTTTATTCTTTATCACAAGATAATAGCGTGGGAGTGGCTATTCTTATCCTGCCCCGCTGTCTCAACTATGTTGATGTTATATCGGCGTCATCAGATACAAATGGACGATGGATTTGCGTATCAATTGATGTACTAAACACAAGTTTAAATCTGATGTGCCTTTATGCGCCAACCTCTCATCAATTGCGTCGTGAATTTCTAAATGATGTTTCCACAATAATTCAAGACAGAACGCCTGAAAACCTAATTATGGGCGGTGACTTTAATTGCATATTAGATGAAGTTAAAGACAGAAACTCTAGGTCTAATTTTAATGACACATCTCATAATATTTTGAAACTCATCTGTGAATATAAAAGCTTGTTAGACACTTATCGGATTGAAAATCCGGAGGGCAGGGACTTTACTTGGTTTTCAACCGATGGAAAGAAAGCATCCAGATTGGACAGGATCTATGTAGAGCGATCATTGAAAGGTTACATGTGAAAAACTAACATAAAACCAGTAACTTTCTTTGATCACAATATGTTTTTCATCACATTAGACAATGCTGACTGGATCAAACGAGCAGAAGGATTTTGGAAACTCAATGTAGCGTTGTTACGAGATAGTTGCTATCGCAAATGTGTAGAACGTTGTTGGAGGCATTGTGATGAAAAGAGAAGTTTGTATGAATGTATAACAGCCTGGTGGGAGGATGTTAAATCCGACATGAAACATATTTTAAGGCAGTATTCCATCTGGAAAGCACGAGAAACGCAAAAGCGTAAAAAAGGCGCTTCAGCGGTCGGTGTGTAAAATTAATAAGAAAGTTAATGATGAGGAATATAATTATTACGAACTATTAGTTAAACTAAAAGGTAGACTAAATGAAATAAAGCAATATCAGTTTGATGGGGCCAAAATAAGGGCAAGAGCACAAATGCACACCGAGGGTGAAAAGCCTACACGTTACTTGTGTAACTTGGTAAAAGCAAGATGTATCGAGAAATTAATGCGCTCACTGAAGACTAATGAAGGTGTATCAGTGTCCTCAAATGCAGAGATGATGGAAACAGTATCCACAATTTACAAATCATTGCATAAATCTGAGGGGAGTGATGAAACTGCAACTAGGGATATTTTAGCTAATATAACGCAAAGACTTCCAGATGCATGTCGCGAAATTTGCGACCAATCACTAGCAATTGATGATTTGACAAAATCCCTCAACGGTATGAAGTTAGAAAAGTCTCCTGGCTGCGACGGCCTTCCAGTCGAATTGTAGCAAACATTCTGGCACATATTTGGTCCAGTATTAGTAGAAGAAATAGCAGCTAGCATTTTTAAGCAAGGGCATCTCCCTCCATCGATGGCCCAAACATATGTTCGGCTTATATACAAGAGGGGTGACAGAAATAAAATACAGAATTATAGACCAATCTATCTACTCTGTGTAGACTATAAGTTTATTACTCGGGCACTAACATTAAAACTTGGCGCAGTCCTAGGCGAAGTAATTGATGATGATCAAACGTGGTCTATACCAGGAAGAACGCCATTAAACAACACATTGCTTATACGAAACCTTATTCAATAAGTTTAACAGGATTGCATCCCAGCAGCAATAATAGCACTTGATAACGAGACGGCGTTTGACAGACTTGAATGTGATTTCTTGTTTAAGTCTTTAGCCCATATTGGCTTTGGTTCCAGATTTATTAAATGGGGCAATATTTTATATACTGATATAACAAGTTGCTATTTAGTAAATAATCATCTATCTGAATGTGTAGTGTTGGAACGAGGTGTCAGACAGGGTTGCTCATTGTCTCCGCTTCTATTCGGTATAGCTATGGAATCCTTGGGGATCACATTGAGGCAACGTAATGATTTTCAAGGAATATGTATACGTGGCGTAGAAAGGCCACTAAAGGGGTCTCAATATGCAGATGATACGACTGTGTGTGCAGGTAAAAATTCAGATTTTAGAATTTTAAATGGAGTATCATCAGATTTTCAAAAGGCATCAGGGCTTAAAGTCAATAGAGCCAAATCTAAGGGATTATTTTTGGGCGCATGGAAGGACAGAACTGACAATGTTATGGATATTAAATGGTCAGATGATGTCATAAAGATTTTAGGTATTTACTTTAGTAGAGAACAGGATATAATAATACACTGGGAAGAAAGGCTATCCAAGCTAAAGTGTGCATTAGTAAATTGGAAACAACGCCTAACTGTATTTGGCAGGACATTTGTCCTTAATAATTTACTTTTATCTGGACTGTGGTATACCGCTTCTGTAGTTCATATGCCCAAATCAGTAGAGTCAAAGATCAATACGTTACTTTTGTCCATCTTATGGGAGGACAACGCCCATTTAGTATCGCAGTCAATCCTCACCAATGAAAAGCATGATGGAGGCCTGGATTTGGTTAATGTTTTAGCAAAGTGTGCTTCTCTAAAACTGAAATTACTGAATAAGTTACTCACTTCAAACTCATCTTGGTCAAGTGTGGCAAGACACGTCTACAAATGTACGTAGATCGATTTCCAGTAGAATGTTTATTTTTGTGCAAAAAACTGCCACCTAACCATCAGAAGACATCAAGCGTATATAAAAGAACAGCTTGAAGCTTTAATTTACACGATCAATGCCACAACCCAGTTGTTGGGACGATGCCTTAGAGCAACGTCTTTGGGGCAACGAGTTGATTCATGATACTGATGCTGTATTATATTTGCCCTCTATGGCCAAAAATGGCATTCAATATTTACGTGATTTAGTTATTCCAAAATCTCGCAAATGGATTGCGATGCAGGATGTATCAAGAGCAACATCAATGAGGTATATTGATGCTCAACGCATATTTCTTAGAATAAAGAATGCAATACCTGTGAATGGTTCAAATTTCCGAAAGCAAGTGGCAACAGAGATATGTGGCAACCAACATTAGTATTTAAGTCAGAGCATATAAAACACAACATGGCATCTAGAGCCTGGTATGGAATGCTAATGCAAAGTCGGAGACAGACTCCTGTTGCAGTTAGGCATTGGAACACTTTAGCATGCACGCCAAAGAACTGGGAAAATGCGTGGAAAATAATACATCTACCTTGTCTACCAGCAAACACACGGGACCTGGCATGGCGATTCCTCCATCGAAGGCTATGGGTCGGCCATCTGACTTATAAGTGCAAAATAACAAGTACAGACCGGTGTTTATTATGTAATACCGAGGATGAAACAATAGACCATATGTGTACACAGTGTTGTATAGCTACAGGCTTTCGGGTATATATCAATATGCTCCTTGCTAAATTTGGAATCAAATATGTGAAATTAATGGCTGAAACAATTATGTTCAAAGATTGCTCAACTATCGGACGAATTATTAATAGCAAGGAGAAAGAATTGTTAGTATCCCTGTTATCTGTATGAGTGTGGGTCATTTGGAAGCATTGGGAATCGGTATATTTAAATATCAATTAAGCATTGCGTCAATATTCTGGAGGTGATCCGATTTCGAGTTCATTAGGTTAACAGAGTATGTGACATCTTACATATATACAATTAACATCCTGTTGTAAATGTCTACTGTAGGTGTATTTGCTCCAGGGTAATTTACAAAAACTTACAATGAAGTAAATTTAAAATGTGAACCCAGAGCGCCATCTATGTAGTTATAGTTCATATACTTTTGTTTTGTGCATTTACGACATAAAGGCTACTACGCCTGCTCGGTATTTAAGAATCGGCCAACTGGCATCAATGAGTGACATTTTGTTATTTATTGACGGGTCACCTCGCCACTAGTTGGCGAGGTGCACTCGCCATTTGGGCTCAATACTATACGGTGTGCTACGTTAAACTACATATGATCTACTTAGCCTGCCGGCCATGAATCGGCTCAATGGCGTCAATGAGTAGCAGTAACATACTGCTAATTATTGATGAGTCGCTTTACCAGTTATTGGGTAACTATGCTCGCCATTTGGGCCTACCACTACACGGTTTGCAAATAGTAATGGTGTTGTTGAATTATATTATGTTATCAGCTCTTTATTAAGGTGGGTTTTTTCTATGTAGTTATGCCATTGGTGTGGTATATAGTAATAGAGTATTTTAGCTTGCACTGTTTTGATATGATAAGTTTGTATTGTTGTTCATATACTATTAATAAAGCCTGCTATTTCACCCGATTTTTTATGAGGGTTTGCAAGTCTTTTTAAAGGAGTTCTTCCGTGAGCTGTGTCCGACTGCGTCAGCGTCGGATTTTCAAAAAAGTATATAAAAGTAGTAGTAGTAGTAGTAGTAGTAGTAGTAGTAGTAGTAGTAGTAGTAGTAGTAGTTGTAGTAGTAGTAGTAGTAGTAGTAGTAGTAGTAGTAGTAGTATAGTAGTAGTAGTAGTAGTAGTAGTAGTAGTAGTAGTAGTAGTAGTAGTAGAAGTAGTGGCAGGGCTAGTGGTAGAGGTAGCGGTAGGAGCAGCAGCTGCAGCAGCAGCAGCTGCAGCAGCAGCAGTAGCAGCAGTAGCTGTAGTAGTATTAGTAGTAGTAATAGTAATAGTAATAGTAGTAGTAGTAGTAGTAGTAGTAGTAGTAGTAGTAGTAGTAGTAGTAGTAGTAGTAGTAGTAGTAGTAGTAGTAGTAGTAGTAGTAGTAGTAGTAGTAGTAGTAGTAGTAGTAGTAGTAGTAGTAGTAGTAGTAATTTTGCTTACCTTTTTGGCGCACTGGCAACACGATGGCTTTAATTGCCATGCTAACCCCACCTATGGAGTGCACCCGTTAGTTTACATTGCTGATCATCATTTCCCCGGTCGGGGATCGGAAAACGATTATCCAATTTCACATAGCATCATCAAGCCAAACATCTTTTCGCTATACCACCACGCCAAAAATCTTGTTTTAGCAGACCATCTTTCACATGTCGGATGTACTGATAAACTGGAGAATTCATATGATACTATCTTTTGGATGCACATCCTATGCTATGTCTGCTATGCCCTTACACGGTCTCCATTGCATCACTGGCAGTAGTAGTTTTGCTTTGTTTTTTAATGCGCTGGCAATGCGATGGCATCAATTCCAATGCTAAACCCGCCTATGTCGTGCACTCGTTGGTTTACTTTGTTGATCAGCATTTCGCCGGTCCGGGATTGAACCGCCATCCTCCAATTCAGTATAGCATCAGCAACCCAGACATCTTCCCGCTGAACCACTAGGTCAAGACAATAATCTTGGTTTAGTGAACCAGCTTTCTCATGTCATGTATACTGATACACTGGAAAATTCATATGATACTATCATTTGGATACACGCCATATGGTGTGTATGCTATGCCCTCACCCGTTCTCCATTGCGGCAATGGCAGTAGTCGTGTTGCCTACTTTTTAATGCACTGGCAAAACAATGGCTTAAATTTCTGTACTAAAACGGCTACGGTGCACACCCGTTAATTTACTTTGTTGGTAATCATTTCCCCATAGACGATTGAACTGCCATCCTGCATAGCATCAGCAACCCAGACATCTTTCCGATGAACCACCATGCCAAGACAACAATCTTGGTTTGGCGGACCAGCTTGCACATGTCGAGTATACTGATACTAATACACGAATTCATATTAAACTATCTTTTGAATGCACACCATATGGTGTGTATGCTACCTGAACTCCATTACGGCACTGGCAGTAGTAGTTTTGCTTAGTTTGCCACGCACTGGCAATGCAATGGCTTCAATTCCAATGGTAAACCGCATACAGCGTGTACCTATAATTTACTTTGTTGATCAGCATTTCCCCGTTTTGGGATCGAACTACCATCCTGCCATTCTGTATCGCATCAGCAACCCAGACATTTTTCTGCTGGACCACCAGGTCAAGACAAGAATCTTGGTTTAGTGAACCAGCTTTCACATGTTGTGTATACTGATACATGGGCGAATTCATATGAGTCTATCTTTTGAATGCACACCGTATGGTGTGTATGCCATGCCCTCACCCGAACTCCATTGCGGCACTAGCAATAGTAGTTTTGCTTAGTTTTTTAACGTACTGGCAATGGGATGGCTTCAATGTCCATGTTAACCACACCCACAAGGTGCACCGATTAGTTTACTTTGCTGATCATCATTTCCATGGCCAGGGATCGAACCGTCATCCTCCAATTCTGTGTAGCATCAGCAAACCAGATCTCTTTCCACTTGGCCACTGCGCCAATACAAAAATCTTGTTTTAGCGAACCAGACACATTTCCACTAGACCACAGACTGCACCAAGTAAAAAATCTTGGTTTAGCAGACCAGCTTTGACATGTCAAATATACTGATACACTGGCGAATTCATATGAGACTATCATTTGGATACACACCATATGGTGTGTATCTCTATACCTTCACCCGGCCTCCATTGCGGCACTGGCAGTAGTCGTTTTGCTTACTTTTTTATGCACTGGCAATGGGATGGCTTCAATTCCCATGCTAAGACTGCTTAGCACCTATTAATTTACTGTGTTGATAATCATTTCTCCCATAGGGGATTGAACCGCCATCCTGCAATTCTGCATATCATCAGCAATCCAGACATCTTTCCGATGGCCCACCAGATCAAGACATTTATCTTGGTTTAACAGACCAGCTTGCACATGTCGAGTATACTGATACTGATACACGAATTCATATGAGACTATCGTTTGGGTGCACACTCTATGGCGTGTATACTATCTCCTCACCCAAACTCCATTGTGGCACTGGCAGTAGTAGTTTTGCTTAGTTTTTTGACGCGCTGGCAACGAGCTGACTTCAATTTCTGCCTACGCAGTGCACCCATCAGTTTACTTTGTGGATCATCGTTTCCACGGGCATGGTCCGAACCGCCATCCTGCAATTCTTCATAGCATCAGCAACCCAGACATCTTTCCACTGGACCACCATGTCAGGGGCAAAAATCTTAGCTTAGTGGACCAACTTTCAGATGTCGGATATACTGATGCATGGGCGAATTCATATTAGACTATCTTTTGGATGCCCACCATATGGCGTGTATGCTATGCCATCACCGGAACTCCATTGCGGCACTGGCAGTAGTAGTTTTTAACGCACTGGCAACAAGATGGCTTCAATTTCCATGCTAACACCGTCTACCGAGTGCACCCATTAATTTACATTGTTTATCATCATTTTACCAGTTGGGGATCCATCTGCCAGGCTTCAATTCTACATAACACTAATAGTCTAGTAGATAAAGTAAAAATCGTTCAAATTGTGAAACAATTACCAAATTTGGCATGTAAGAAGTTTTAGGTATACTCTTTCAAATAGAAGCAGGACACACGCGATTGGGCCCACCGGGATCCGTCATCTTGCAATCTTATATTAAAGTGGCCGGGGTAATATTATAAAGTCTCATTTAAAGTAAATTTGAATTTGAAAATTTGAAACGAAAATTTCTAGGCTCCGCATTGCCATTTTCAAATAATTCGCCCCTTGCACTGCACATCGTCAGCACCTGCCCTTGCCATAGTTAACAGTCTTACGCCTTGTAGTGTATGATAGTTTGTGAGTCTTTGTCGGCATACACAATGTCTTAAACGTGTCCGATTGCAGATCCTAGTGCAAGTACCTCTCAGTGTTTGGAAAATCTGGACTCATCAAATGTAACAGACTGGCAGCTTTGTGTTCTCTGCCAGACAGAAACAGATGAGAGATTAGTTGATCCTGGACTATGTATATATATATATCAGGGGAGTGATGAGGACTGTGGCTATAAATGTATTGCTGAACACCTGTATCACTTCCACAATCTCAATTGCTTACCCATGAAAAAATATATTTCCAGGCTGGACACTGGTGACGGTATTGAGACAACTCTTCGGACATACAAAGCACGATGGCATAAAAGCTGTCGAAATAAAATTGATAAGCAAAAGCTTCTGCGTACTCAGAAAAGAAAAGCCAAAGAAGATGAAAACCCGAACAAAGTCCAGTTAAAACCAGGCATACTTCTGTAGCAAGTTCAATGAAAAGGACAGAAAATTGTTTTTCTGTGATGAAGATGGCACTAATGAACACCTTCGCAGTGCGTTGACATCAGCAGTTTATCACCGTGTTCGAGGATATACCTACATATTACAGGGCAGAACACTTCTAGGCAAGCTTTCGGAAGGGGATATGCCTGCTTTAATTGCAAGCGACCGTCTCAGTTGCCTGCCTGCTCTGCACAATCGTGTTAGACAGCACCAGACAGAAAGCACCACTATTGACCTAAATATGAAGACTGATAGTCTAGTATTAGCAGAATTAGTTTCATACATAGACGAATTCTGGCAGGACAAAACACTTCAAATTTTTAAACGCCGTGATTTAGTAAAACTATATGAAACACCACTGAGTGAAAGAGATCATTGTTTTTCAGGGAAAGTGAAAAGTACTAGACTGAAAGAAATATTGCTATGTCTAATACCAGATTTGAGAGCTCAACCTCAAGGGCGAGATGTCATTGTGATGTTTAATGCAGACATTGGTGAATCCATCAAAATCGTGTGTTCATATAATTCTGATGGTGCTGCAGGTCACTTGGTATATGCTGCACACATATTGAGGCAAGAAATCATACAACATGACCATTCCGTTAATGTTAATTTCAAAAGGGGATGTGAGGTTGAAGTTGTCCCAGAAAGTGTTCTCACTCTTGGGAAAATGATTTTGCGAGGCACAAGTATTAAAAAAGCAAATGATTCACCAGATGTTGTAACAAGTGTATCATTAGCACTCACAGATGTTAGTGTTTAATACCAAGAAAACGCCCAGTGACACAATATAGAACTCATATACGTCACGCTAATTCACGAGAGACAGCCATTGCTATATACACTGGACGGATTATTCATGCCAAAACAAGACAAAGAGAGTTGTAAAGCCATGGCTTATGCATATTATATGATAGAACAAAGGACATTTCTACAACCCTTGCAAATAGCGCCTGTGCATAATTTGAAAGAGATGGTTGTCTCTGTCCCTCTACTCTGAAAAAGGATGTCTTCACTGTTGGAGCAGTCGATACTATCGAACATAATCCATCTGCAAGGTATGATATGGACTTATTTCATGGAACTGCTATATCCCTGATTCAGTTCCCATGTCAGGAAAATCCAGGACCTAAACAAGACCAAATAATGATAGATTCAAATGTTAGCCACCAGAAAACATTATCTCCACTACCAGCTGAATATTCAGAAGTGATTCCAGTGGAACTATCAACAAAAGATCGTATTACACCTGTAACAGAGGGACACGTTACAGCACAGCCTACTTTATTAGCCACATATAAAGAACAGGAATATGGTTGGTTGGATTTCATGGCCGAACGCATACTTAAAAAGGAGACATTAAACCCTGGAGACATTGTGTCATGGGCAGCATACCATGCTAAGAGGCAGCCAGATATCCTTAGTATTCAAACTACACCATGTGCTGAAAGTAATGGCTTGGCCAGTAGACAGTAGCTCTGTCTCTCAAATTGCGCTTATGCCTCTATTTGTAGAGCCAGCAAACACAGAGGCAATGACACTACATGAAATGAAGCTTGTGGACAAAGCTACTCAGATTTTACACTCACGTCAAATTCCTGTAATAACTATGGATCAACCATTGTTTTCCATTTCGAAGAGCATCCAATGGACATGGCCAGATATCGCTGGTGAGAACAAATGTGTGGTGATAATGGATGACCTTCACATAGAAATGAATTTGCTGAAACATCTTGTTGACTTCCTAAATGGCAGTAGATGGACAACTATTGTTATAGAAGCATGTGTCACCACCCCAGGCCGAGCTGACGCAATATTGAAAGGATCCCATGTAACTAGGTCAAGATATGTGCATCAGGTAAGAGCAGCAGCCTTACATGTGTTGCACCTCCCTGCGTATGATACATATACGAACTCTCTTCCTTGTCCTGGCCAAGCCATTACTTTCAGCACATGGTGTAGTTTGAATACTAAGGATATTACGCAATTCCAATACTGGACTATGGTTTTGGAACTTGAACTACTCGCCATGCAGTTTATTCGCTCAGTGTGTGAACGCAATTTTAATCTCTATATTCAGTGTCTTGGGAAGATAGTACCATGGATGCTCTCTTTGCGCCACACAAAGTATGCCAGATGGCTGTCAATTCACATAAAATATATAGTTCCGCTATAGCAAAAAGCAACGCCAGTTCATGCAGAGTTCATAAGAGGACATTTTGCCGCACCGAGAACAGCACATATCTTTTCTGCTATATATTTAGACCGAGCCCATGAACAGATGACTGAGAAGATCATATGTGATGGGGCATAATAGGAATAACAAATACTTCATCTGCCCTGATAAGATGGATCACAGCTGGTCCAGAAGTGACTAGAATTGTTCATGAGTTTGAAACTTCATTTCAGCTGCTTACTAAGATAATAACACAACACCATGATCAGAGTGTCTCAATTCAGTCTCGGTTTGTAGAACATGTCAAGGCTGTGGTTGCTAAGTTCGAAGAATACGGCACCCCATTCAGTGAGGACAGCACATATTTGATAGTGTTACACACCAAAGAGGTAATGGGAGAGAAGTCAATATCCACTCTTCAAAGCATCAGGAAAGTAGGACAGTCACAGTATGAAAATTGTATTGATGAAAGCCTGGTCAAATGATCAAACCCCATTTCTGACATCCTCGCAAAAAATAACATGCATCTTTTCCAGAAGACACCCCCACCCCCACCCAAAGGAGAATCAAAGACTTTATATCAAATGAGCACTCTAAAAAGTAATCGTGAATTGTTCTCCAGAATGTATATTTTGTGCCAATCCAGAAATGGAGATATGGATGGATTTTTCAGGCATGAAAACCAAGCAGCTCCACCTTCTTTATCAGCTGAGAGCATGCACCAAGTCAGACCGTATTGCATGCTTCGAACGAGTGATCCCTACTACCCATTTTTTATGGTTTAGTTGTCATAAATATGCAGCTCCCCAAATCCGGGTTCTACTTTTAGTGACTATGCCGAGAAAATATTCATTCCATGTCTAATGACGAATCTTGAATCTTCAAAGCATCTGGACGTAGTATAGGATCAGTACATTGACACCAGGTTGAAAGAATGTGCCAGGCTGAAAAGAGGCTCAGGAACTCGCATTGTTGTGAATGCATCCACACAGATCCCGAAGAAGTACCAACTCTGCACTTGTGGTGGCTCATGATATAGTTAGAGTGGTATTAATACACAACGAGTGCACAGCTCAATTGGAATATGTGATCCTGCCAATGAAGTTCAAAATATATCAATTTCGTTGTAATTCCTGCTTTTTGCTTATGCCATAGAGAATATTGATATAAGGAAATAAGCTATGTATTCGTAAAAAATCACATCAGCTCCTGTGGATAGTAAAACATATAAACAGTCACCGTATTCATCTATATATGTGTCCTAGAAGGTAGGGTATTATATAAATAAGTTTCGAAAGCAGCCATGATGAAATTCAAAATGGCAGCTAAAATATGGGTCTGATCATATATTTCCTGCTCTTATTGGAGCATACAAAAATCTATAAGTAAGCCAATTTTCATACTTGCTTCAAATTTTGAACGATTTTTTCGACTTAATCTACTAGACTACAAGAACACAGACATTTTTTCCACTGGACCACCATGTCAAGATTTAATTCTTAATTTAGCAGACCAGCTTTCAGATGTCAGATATACTGATACATGGGCGAATTCATATTAGACTATCTTTTGGATGCACGCCATATGGTGTGTATGCTATGCTATCACCTGAACTCCATTGCGGCACTGGCAGCAGTAGTTTTGGTTAGTTTTTAATGCACTGGCAATGTGATGGCTTCAATTTCCATTCTAAGACCGCCTACGGAGTGGACTCATTAATTTAGTTTGTTGATCATGATTTCCATGGCCGGGTATCGAACTGCCATCCTGCAATTCCGACTGCATCAGAAACCCAGATATCTTTCCATTGGACCAACGCATCAGAACAAAGATCTTAGTTTGGCGGACCAGCTTTCACATGTCAGATATACAGATGATACACTGGTCAATTCACATGATAAAATCATTTGGACGCACCGCGTATGGTGTGTATGCTATGCCCTAGCCTGGTCTCAATAGCGATGCTTGCAGTGGCAGTTTTGCTTAGTCTTTTAACACACGGCCAACGTGATGGTTTCAATTTCCAAGCTAACCCGGCCCATGGAGTGCACCCATTAGCTTACTTCATTTCCTGGGTCGGGGATCTAACTGCCATCTGCAATTCTGCATAGCATCAGCAACCCAGCCATTTTTCCACAGGACCACCGTGCGAAGAGTAAAATCTTGGTTTATCGGACTAGCTTCACATGTCGGATATACTGATATAATTGCTAAGTCATATGAGACTATTTTAGATGCACACCGTATAGTGTGTATGATATACCCTCACCAGATCTCCATTGTGGGGCTGGCAGTAGTAGTTTTGCTTAGTTTTTTAGCCCACTGGCAATGTGATGACTTCAAACTCCATGCTTACCTCTCCTACAGAGCGCACCCGTTAGTTTATTTTGTTGATTGTCATTTCTCCAGTCGGGGATTGAACCACCATCCAGCACTTCCGCACATCATCAGCAACTCAGACATTCTTCCGCTGAACGACCACACCAAGACAAAAATCTTGGTTTACTGGACCACGTTTCATATGTCGGATGTACTGATACACTGCCGAATTCATATGAGAATATCTTTTGGATACACACCATATGGTATGTATGCTATGCAAACACCCGGTCTCTGATATGACATTTCCAGTAGTAATTTTGCTTAGTTTGTTAACACACTGGCAACCCGATGGTTTAAATTTCCATGCTAACCCCGCCTATGGAGTGCACCTACTAGTTACTTTGTTGATCATCATGTCTCCAGTCGGGGATCAAACCACCATTCTGCAAATCCACTTAGTTTCAGTAATCTTTCCACTGGACCACCACACCAAGACAAAATCTTCGTTTGCGGGCCAGCGTTCACATGTCGGATGTACTTATACTCTGCCAAATTCATATGAGAATATCTTTTGAATGCACACCATATGGTGTGTATGCTATACCCTCGCCCCTTTTCTGATGCGGCACTGGAAGTAGTAGATTTGATGGATCACCGCACCAAGCTTTTCAGAATAAATGTTAAGGCTTGACTGAAATAGAAATTTGTCTTTTAGTCCTGGAGCCAAATGGGGTTCTTAGGAGCCCCATTACACCCCTCTGTAAGAGAATGTTCATTGGTATCGAATGAGCGGTCTATATATCCTCTTTCAGAAAATATATGTTAGATATGTGGCTGAGTGGTTGACTAAAAAGATATGAAACATTTAAATAGGTGACACGACAGATACAATTCTCGTCTCTAATTTAAAATGATTTAAGTGAAGCCTTTTAATTAACCGACAATAGAAAAACATAACATGCAAGTTATAATGACAATAATTCAAAAACATAAATTCGTAGAAATATATTCCTGCATAGATTTGGTTGTTCGCCCTATTTTATGATTGGAATACCGTTTGCTGCGCTTAGCTCCCATCATCTGGTAAAAGGTCACCCCCAGGATAAGATGACAATTGTTGACTCTGATAGAGAATTGTTTGATAGATTATTGATTGTATCAAAAGAGAGAAAGCTTGATCTAGTAGACCCTATGATGACAAGTATGAGAACCACGTGCTGGTTCTCACCATTGTCATCATTGCCTTCACACGAATACGCAAGGCTGCACTTCAACCCAAGTTTGGCACACTTGCAACGATGCAAAGAACATCTTGATTTGTCATAGTTGCATGGTGTGAAATCTACAAGTTCATCTGGTAATGCAGCTTGCATCATCAGTAGTGGCACTAGTATGTCTTCTTCCATATCCCATCCATGTTCTGTTGGAGATGGTATATGAATGCTTGCTTCCAATGGCACATTGGTAATTAGGCCTGGGAAGATGTTGAACTAGACTGTCAGAACATGGAGGAAGATGCACACTCTGTTTTGGTGTCTTGCAGAATAACTTGTATCGCAAATTGTTGATCTCTACTATATCTGATTGGGGTTGGTAAACTCTGCACACCATCTCGGTAGATATGTCTTTTACCTCATCTGGAGGATTAAACGTGTCTCCCAAGTTTACGAGGCTCTAAAACTTCTGTAGGTCAGCAGTGAGAATTTTCCAACCAGTCATCTTTCCAAGGACCTTGAAACAACGTGTACTGCCGCTGCGTGAAATGGCAATAATAGACATAACATAATATAATAATGGGCATGAGTCCAAACTTTTCACAGATGCGGTTAGTCGAAATGAATCTACTGGATGTTCTGTTTCCAGTTTCAAACCACATCTTTCCTGGGATAAACTCATTGAAATAAATCCCCAATACCAACACGTCTGTGTCTGTGGACCATATTATGGCTTGTTCATTCTTGAACCGTTTCGCAGAATCAAATGCATGAAGAAATAACCAGCTGTCAGCTTCCTCTTTGGTACTGTAAATTACTTTCAGATTCTGCATCTTATTTGAGGCAATGCACGTAACCAACCTTTCCATGGGCACTATACCCACCAGCCAAAACCAGTATTAGATTTGGCTGAAGGTCAAATTTTCTCTTTTCTGTTAATCCTGTGAATGCAACGTCATTGAAGTTGTTTTTGCTTATGGGGCTAGAGAAAAACGAATTCACATTCCTTGGCAACACCTGACCTCGTGGTTTTATTCTAATTTCTGGGGACTTGACGGTTTGGCCTCTTCTTCATCACTCCCCGGCCTTGAATGATTCTTTTACACCATACTTATCGGCTATGGCATGCACAATACCGTATTCTTTAAAAACACAACAAACTCTTCTAGGCCATCAAGTAAGTCCCCAACAGTCTTGATTCCATAACGCAATGGTAACTTATGGAGACACGTCCTATAATCCAGAAACACTACTGTCCTTGACTTTCTCTCAGGTGTGAGTTCAGGGAGAAATGTGCGTTGATCCACTGATGAAGAGGTTAAACTTTCCAAGTCTCTAAGCAGTCGTGCCTTGTTTATGTTGGCCAAGGATCCACCCATGTTCACCATAGCCAGGGGTCCACTGGATAATTCATAAGTAAAGAGCTGTTGGAAATCAAGCTCTCTCTCTCTCGTTTGATACAATCAATAATCTACCAAACAATTCTCTATCAGAGTCAACATATCTCATCTTCTCCTTGGGTGACCTTTTACCAGCACATGGATATATGCTAATGTGGCAAGTTTGGGGCTCTTTATGGTATCCTAAATTATTCTGTATTTGACTCTAATCTGTCTTTAACATAGTTTTTTAGTGCGTTTTGCCCTTCTTTCTTATTTCCACTTTAGAGTAGCTTTTTCCTTCCTGCAAATGTGAATGATGCCCCCTTGTCGTGATTTGGAATCTCTGATAAGCGACTGCTCAAGAACTAGATTATGACTACACACTGTTGAATGTTGTTCCCTCGTATCATGTCACAGCATGCTTACCATCTTGGAATAGTTGATGAATTGCAGGTGATATTCCTGGCATTTTCATCTCAGCAAGATATACCAGACCCCATCTTGGGTAAGTATGATGACCATATGCGAAGGCATAGCACAATATTTCCGCTACACACCTAAGGTTATCGGCCCTGTTTGCAGTTTTCAGCAGAAATATAATCTAATGCTAATCGTATGTCATCAATATACTGGTTCGAAAACTGGAATGTGAGAGATTCTTTATCTCCAATCTCTTGGAATTGAAGTTAGATTTCTTCCCATCTCGGCAGGAAATCTTGAATTTATGAAACAATGCCTTTACCCTTAATTGACCGTCTTCATCAAGTTCCTCACATTTAAACATATGCTGCATCTCACCTTGTAATGTCTGGCAAAGCCTGTCTAATGTTTCAGTATCCTCCTTCGCCACCTTTTGCTTCCTAGATTGTCCAAACAAGAAAGGACCAAAAGCAACTCCTTTAACTAACACATCCTGTAGGCCTCATAGCGCTTGCCCATGAGCTTCGGGTACAAATCCAAGATGTGAAAGCCTCAAAATCTGAGGATATGATGGTGGAACTTATCTCAATTGCGGAGACGGACTTTTGAGCAGCAATGTAGAGTTGGAGATCTAACATGATGAGAGGATGTACCTGACCTAAAGATAATATCTGCTTTTCCAGAGATTTCAATGCTGTGTGAATTCTGTTCATATGTGTTGTCAGACCCGGTACAATAGGGTTATACCCAATAAGAGTTCTTGCAGTATTCTCATTATAGCTAAGACAACATCGTGCATATGAGGCATTATACACACTGTCGTGTGCTATAGCTAGAACCATTTTATGAGCTAGTGGGTCTGTTCTTACTTTCTCTTCTTGTTTACCAAACATGAGTAGTTCTAGGAAAAGGAAAAGGTCACCAGTTACCAGTGTTTCAACACTCTGTTGGCGTATGTCTCTAAAATAAATACATTACTTTGTTTCTAGACCTTGGCATTTACGCACTGAACTGCACAGAGCTAGAGTGGTTTGAAATAGGACTACGTTTGTCGAATAACCTTGTGGAATGGAAAGATCAGTTGCTGTTGCTTCCTCAGTGGCAATCTGTTTTACTGAAGCTATTTTGTTGATTACCCCCTTTATGCCAACGTGTATACTGTGTACAAATCCAGATTGGTTGATAGAGGATTGAGACTGAAATATTACTGTTTGCCCATAGTGTTTTATAAGGCTGTTCTTTTGGCTTTTCCGTACTATATCGTTGGTAATCTTCATAACCACACGTTTCTAGATGCCATTGATAGACATGTAATAATGGCCTCATGTCTTATGCTATACCATTTTCGATGTTTTCTTGAACCTCAATAAGAAGCAGTTCAAATACTTTTGAGAATATGTCTGAGTTTTCCGTTGTAGTATTAGCAGCCCTACCTTTTATGCATTCTGCGTTTATGAGTAAATGTGACAAGCAGTGCTTGTGATATTTTCCTTCTAATGCTGCAGGATCATGAGCAGAGACCTTTGCAACTGGTGTTCTGTCACCGATCTCCACGGCTGCTGTGCGCATTTTGTCTTCTAATGCGAGAGTACGAAAATTAACCAAGTGGGTATCACCACGATTCTTTGCACAGTTGCAAATGAAACATCTATTCTTCTCAAACGGCGTTGCATCTGACCTGGTAGTAATATGATGATCACAAGTGCATGCTGCTGTAGAAGGACGTGCACTGTATTGCTTCAAATTGCAGGAAGCTCGTCGTGTATAGTGTTGGTAGCATAAATGGTGATAACTGATAGGAACACAGAATCCGGTCTCAGTGAGTGTTCCATAATCATGTGCAACGTTATATGATTCATCCTTGTTCCCCTTCATACAAGGGTACAGTGTGTACAAGCCATGTCGTGTAGGAAAAACTAGATTTCCAGTACCTCTCGCTAAACAAATAATGTAGATGGTATTGGCATCTAGCTCTGTTAAATGTGTTTGTTTTACATGTGAAGGGCCGATATGTATATATGAGTTGGGGTCAATTTTTTTAGCAAAATGTGACACCCCCACTACTAATTGCAAATATGTGTGATGAGATGAATCTTTTATAAAATGTTATCGTCTTGCCAGCAAGAATAGAAATCTAAGCAATCTGCACCTTGGTTGATGACAAGTGTCTTTGAATGGTTATATTTAGAAATTACTGGGACTTACGTATCTGCAGTGTATTAATGGTTATAGAATATTTAGATAGTAACTCTTCATATAATTGTCAACATGTCGTCTGCTTTACAGTTGTTCATTTACATTGTCGGAAACAACAGATTACGCATCAAGTTAAAAAACCATTTTATTTTTAGATTGAAAAAAAATGTTTAAACAAACAAAAGCTTAATGTATAGGAAAACGTATTATACTTCGTGTATTAATTTATTTTAGTAAACTAGCTCCTACATCGTAGAATGGTGTTGTCCTTAAGGATATACAGAAAATATGCATTGTGGCACCATTTTTAACTAATCTAAATACGTATTGTGACGTCACAATGTAACTTTAAAAGACAAATACATGTTGCATCGCTTAAATACATTAATTCAAATAAATTATTAGTATATTGCATGTCAATTATTAAATATTGTGGGGATTCTTTGAAGGTTTACTAGGCTAGCATGGCTAACCTGATTATTTATATGTGGTTATATTGTGCTTAACTTGCTGGTGGGTTAGCCGTATTTAGAGCTCTGTATCTTTTTAGTTAACCACACACCCACATGTCCAACATATATTTTCTGAAAGCTGAGATATAAACCTTTCATTTGATGTCAATAAACCGTCTCTTACAGAGGGGTGCAACGGACATCATAATTAGGCTCTGTCTGGAGAATGGCCTCTAGACTATTTGGTTTGGTAGCTAGTGCAGGTGTTTTGATTTGGAATAAATGGTTCTAATTTGCATCTTGCTTTTCCGCATCATCGAGATTCACCATTTCCAGAAGCCGAGTATACCTAATTTTAATGTTGATATTATCTACTTTATCTTTACTCCAAGTTTATTTTATGCAATGTATCGGACATAACCTTTCGTAGGTACGGAGCGCTGTCGCGTCCATGTTTAAGAGCTTGAAATAGTACCGAACAGCCCGAATCCAGTGCGAATTTTTCAACCTATCAAAAGCGTGACGTGGGTGGAACGACATTTGGTCAAGCAACTGGTGGGATTCTGTTGGCTTAAAGTATACTCTATGATCTAAATAGCTAGATTCCATAAGTGCTAACATTTGTAGATGGTAATACCAGAAAGCGCATTGAGTTATCACATATGGCTGCTTTCAATTTAAGGCCAGCATCATGGTTGTCTAGAATCTGCAGAAATTCTGTAAATTGTTATCTTGTACGCGGCCAGATTAAATAGATATCATCGAGGTATCCATTTACATTGAGAGGACGTTTGATTCATTTTTGTAGGACATCTTCTGCCCACTCAACAACTAAAATGTTGACAAAGCTATAACTGTCTGATTGAAAAATATATCACCGTCGCCCCAATTACATGGTGGAAATAATCGGCTTTTGTGGAGCTAATATTTTGATAACAACCGACTTCGTACCTAGAGGTACTATCTAAATTGGCAGAAGAGCCTAGAACGTTCAACGATTTGATTATGACCAGCTGGTAAAATAGTATGTATCCATTTGTCATCAGTACATGACATGTGTATTATTAGCCTTGTGGCAGAGCCGTGTACCTTGCAAAATGCGATCCCTAGATGTGTTCACCAGATATTTTTTTGTATCTTAGAGGTGTCCTAATTACGGATTTGAATGATGCTCTCACTGGCACATTGGGGAACATTAAGAAATCCAAGATGGCATCCAAGATGGTCGCCATAATACGAAACTGGCTATATCTTGACCCCAGACCAGTGGCTATGACTAGACGGTTTTGGTCAAGGAATCCATATTTTACATTGTCCAAGATATGGGTTTACTCGGTCTAGGCTTCTAGATGAGCTAGTTGAATAACTCCTGTGTCTTTGACTAGGATTTTGAGGTCATGGAAGGAGTCAGTCTTTACATGAACTAACTCATGAAGTAACTTCTTTTGCCACGCTTACGGGCTAGTGCAGACCACCTTAAAGGCTAATTTTCAGGCACCACGTTTATTTGCATGTGTATAAGAATGTGTACATTCCAAACCAATTGACGTGGCTTAATCGTGCCATATAACATTACCAAGTGTAATTAAAAGTAACTGAAAGTGAAACTGGTTATTTTCAACGTGAAAAATAACATTTCATCCCAGTAGGTATAGGCCACTGGTGAATTAGTGTTTCGATTATGAATATGCTCAGAAAGTAATGCTACATTGTCAAACTAGAAGGTGCAACTGCAAAGATATTCGTGTGACAGAGGCTACACTACTCGATTGATACACCGTTATTAATCTTCATCTTTTGGTTGATCGCCCTCTTCTCCTTGTGTAGTGAACATTGTACCTAGGTTGAGATATGTCAATTCATCTGGGGAAACATCCACAGAAGACTATACAGACAAGTCGACCTCTGTAGTAGCAGCACTTCACTTCGCCGCGGGATTTATCATCGATGAATCGATGCATAGAATTTCAGTTGGGGCTTGTACAATAGATGGAGCGGTCACTAGTATACTAGTATATGATACTTTGAGATATCATCACTGAGTCACACATAACTTTGAACTGGCTGATTTAGTTGCTGCTCTTATAATGCTTCCCTCAAAATAGCACCCTGCAGATGGGCACGTTTGTCATTTTCAACAAATGCCTCCCATGTTGCTGGAAGTGATTTTAGTTTCAAACTACCTGTGGCCTTTCGGTTTGTAACCTTTCCCAGCCATGTTTGATAAAGAACCTTTGGCATAACCCCGGTGACCTCACTTTCATAACGCATTGCTACAAATGATGTGGCCTCATCAGTAACGGTGTTAACATCTCCTGCAGAGTAACCAATGTTTACGAGTTTGTCCCCTTTCATCAATATCCGCGAGACAGTGACATGTTCGCTTCCAAACATGTATGCAACTATGTCATGGCCAGATATTACATGATTTGCCATGACATGTGGAATGATTGCTGCATGCTTTTGAACTATAGTACAGTAGCCGCCATATCGACAAGAGCTCTTTGTGAATTGGTTGTCTCCAACGAGAGACCAAATGTCAAGTTTTGCTTGTGCAACATATTCATAAGGAGGATACGAAGATTAGTTACAGCACACTTCACAACGATGCTACTTGATGATTCATGTGTTGCTATGGTTACCGTTTGTTGTACAATGATGACATCCTCCTCTTCGTGCGTTGTTTGCATGCCATCGATAGTCCCATTTGAACCTAATGTGGGATATGGCTCGATCCTGGAACAACGAGTCTGTATGCAGTACTAGTAGCCTGATGTTTTGGCGATACATCTAGAAGTTGGGAGCACATGAGTTCAATTCTCCTTTCCACTGTATCCATCCATGATATGCCGTCATAATTAACTACGTGACGTGTACAATGACATCACAATCAATGAGGTCATTATGACGTCATGAATGGCGTGAATACGTACGTCACAAATCCATAGTTGAAGACGGGCTATGCGTTGATGTACGAATTGTATCGCTTTACTATTTAATGAACATGCTGTAGAATATTTTGAAACTAATTTGAATGGGCGCTTTTGCTGAGTTCAGAGATCGATTGATCCCAACACGGACGCGGTGTGGGTGGAGCTTAGATTGCGATGGGGGGGGGGTGCGGCATAGATAAAAGTGGAGTTGCCTGAATTGTTTTCCTTGTTACAGTTAGAACAACCTTCTGAGCAATAGGAGGAGTATCTAATGTGAGGTTCTTCTCTCAACACGCCTGCTGGTGTGCATGTAAACTCCTGGTTGCACTTTTACTACTGTAGTCGTAATATCTATCAAAGATAAGGTACACATTACTTTTATTAGGTTTGTCGATAATGTATCCTATGGAGAGTTCTACAAACAGCATCTTCGACTGTGCCGTTTGTTGATCAGTTAATGATCTAGAGAAGCGGCCATCTATGATTAGGACATCCGGCTGATATGATGTTCGGGCTTGGTGTTCAGAATTTAATTTCTTCTTCAGGGTAGTTTTAGTTTTAGTTACTCGTGTGCTGGTAAGAGTTCATATGAAAATGTATTATACATGCATAGTTCACGTGAATCTTGCAAGCCATGGCTCTTGAATATATCAATTCGGCGTCGAATGAGGCAGCAGAATCAATCTTCACACTTTTCTTTTTCTCAGCCATAGTCATAAGGTTTTTGATTAGAGTAGTATAGAATCCTTCTGGAAAATTTGCTGCATATGCCACCTTCTGTTCTTTGCTTATCACTTAGTATGCCAGTCTTGGATATGGCTTACTGAGTAACCCCATATATTTGGATATTCTAAAATATGCATTCAGTGACCCCGAAACCTAGTCATAGACACCAGAATTACTTTCCTAGCCGGGCTGGCGGCCAGAATATAGGCAGTTCCGTATTATGGCGGCCATCTTGAATTTCCCCAATGGTGCGAGAGTGGTATCATTCGGATGCGTAATTAGGACGCATCAACGGTACACATTTAATGAAAACAACTAGGTGTCGCATTTTGCAATGTTCGGCTAAAAAGCAGGATTTTGGAAACAGACTATGTAATAATGACCGCAATTCACCTTTCCAGAGTACCCACCCATCATATGACGTATTACTGAATTGCTTGATGTGTACAATGACATCATAATGAATGACGTCATGAATGACGTCGATAAGTACGTCACGAACGCATATTTGAAGATGGTATATGCGTTGTTGTACAACTTGTTTGCTTTTACTATTTAATAAATATTCTGTTGAATATTTTGAAACTAATTTGATTGGGCGCTGTGGCTGCCATAGGCAGCAACAGCACCAAGTCAAATTAGTTACAAAATATTCAACAGCTTCCCTGTATAGTTTTCAGGAAATTGATAGTTAGGGCATTCGGGTATCGATCAATCCCAACACGGCGAGGTGTGGGTGGAGCTTAGCTAGTGATGGGTGGGCATAGCTAACATGGAACGGTCCATTAAATCGCTAATAATCTCATCTTGAATGTTGTGTTGCACTAATAATTATAGTTAAACGTATACATTCAAACCAAAATACTTGAAAATAACAGTAGTTAAATTTTATACTTTTAGGGCCATTAATTTGCACGCTTAGGTGTATTGAAACGAACTAAATCTTAACATATGGTGATTCCACTACGTACAAATTAATATAACTTTTTTTGTTTGTGGAGTTAAAAAAGGTGCTCGTTTCTTTAATTCAATTTCACAACTTAAAAAATATATATAAAAGTACACAATTTTAACACTGTTATTTTCAAACATTTTCGAGTGAATGTTCACCTTTAATTATGATATATCCATTCCAGACCATTCGTTTACAGGGTCTTGCTTTTTTTAAATTGTATAGCATGCATTTGCTTTTCAACATCACCTTAGCATTGCCTTAATGCTGAACTAATGTCGCTCAGTATTTTGTCTCCTTAGCATCGCCTTAACGCTGAACAGACATCGCTCAGCATGTTGCCTCCTTAGCATGGTCTTATTGCTGAATTGATTTCGCTTAGTATTTTGTAGTATTTTATCTCTGATGCGATTGTTTGCGATGTCGTGTAGTTGCCAATGCAGCGAGGTGTTTCTTATGAAATAATAATGGTGTTGGAAATTTTGAAACTAATTTGACTGGAAGCTTATGGCAGCAACAGCGCCGAATAAATTTGTTTCAAAATGTTCAAGAGAATGTTTATTAAACAGTAAATCCATCAACAACATGCAATTCGTACACTTGACGGACTATTCCAGCTTCATGATGGAGTATTTCTATCAATTAGGATGTTGACGCTAATTGATTATGACGTCATATACTTGCTCGATAAATTGGAATCATCCATTGTGCATCATTGTCGTACTAGTCCCTCCTATATAAGTCTGCTGAGACTCAAAAGGCACGATGGGACAATGTTTATCGTATACAGAGAGACTGTCAATAACCCTCTGTGTGGTTATGAACCAGTAACACACAGTGTAATCGACGTGTGCGCCCTCCATGCTGAGATACGGGACATAGTACACACAGCTACCGATGTTTCTTCCACAAAGACGTGAATTAACCCCTCTCGTGTCAACTTGATCCTTTAATGGTCAAACTGTCCAAAAACAACTTTGCAGTGGTCTTCAGACATGGCTATTTGAAAGGTCTAAACAAAAAAAGGAGAGTATTTTTGAATATTTACCACTAGAATGACTGGCTCGGTAACCGAGCCAATCATGCTAGTGGTAAATTTTCAAAAATATCTTCCATCGGCCTGAAGATAGACACTTGCTAAGTACAGACCGTAATTTTCTTGACCATTACCCCTTTAATGGTCAAGGCGGCGATAATGAAAATCTTTGGTAAACTTACAAAAATTGTCTCCTAAAATTAAAATATCTTGAAAAATATTAACTATCAAAATGTTTAATTGATATATCAAGTATTATCTTGAGCGCTTTGGGGCGCTGTTGAGAAAATGTGGTTAAATAACGCGCATTCCGTATTTGGAATGAAGTAATTGATTACTATGCGGCGGAGAACAAGAAGGCTTTACATCAGTGGAAGGTGTGTAGTACGACACATTCTAATCATCCTGTTTCCGTTCAACGACTGGAAGATGTAAGCAATGACGAAAAGCACAACGAAAATATGTTGCAATTAAGCGTCACTCCGACACATAAACTCTTCTGCAGGCAAAAATGGCATGACAAAAATGACAAATGTTTTTCAAATTAATTTGCCGGCGGCGTAGCAGCAGCTAACCTAATGTGATTAAACTTAAAGCACGAGACTGACGTCCTTTTCAAGAAACGAAATTGTGAAAAGCAACTACACTTTCTTCAGCGTGACAGGAATGCTGAAGTAGAGTTAAACGAAATCATGCATCAAGGTCTGTGTCCTGCGAACACAGAACCAGCAGCATCATGGGCGTGGAAATCGTGGTCACATAGCGAATAACGACCAAACCCCACCCACCCAATCCCACCCCAAAGAAAGAATCCAGTTTAAGCTATGCCTTGCCCATCACTAAATAAGCTACACCCACACTTCGCCCGTGTTGGGATTGATCAATTCCTGCACTCCATGACTATCAATTCCCAGAAAACTATACAGGTAGGCTGTTGAATATGTTGAAACCCATTTGACCGTGTCCTGTTGCTGCCTATGCCCAGTCAAATTGGTTTCAAAATATTCAACATCATGCTTATTAAATAGTTAAGACATGCAATGCGTACAACAACACATAGTCCATCATCAATTAAGCGTTCGCGACGAACATATCTACGTCATTCATGACGTCATTGATTATGACGTCATCCTGATTGAAAAATTGGAAAGGTCCATTTGTTTCATGACGTTTCCAGAGATGTTGTATATGAGAGTGCATCGTATAATGGCATCCATTTCTTGCTATGCCCCGCCTATTTCTAATTAGACCCCGGCCACTATGTACGTGTGTCGGGATCTATTTCTATACTTATAACCCTAAATGGCCAGTATATACACTGGTAAGCTGCTCCGTATTTTGAAACGAATTTGAATGGAGCTGTTGCTGCCAATAATTAGTTTCAACATATTCAATATAACCTTTTTATAAAATTGTAAACCCGTCAAAGAATTCGAGATGATCTTGAGATTCATGACGGATAGTTCTACGGCATTTTGATTGTGAAGCTATATACTATGTGACGTAATTGATTATGACGTCAGATTCTTGAGCGACAGTAATAACTTTTCTAAAATCGTATTCTCTTGGCCTGCAAATGAGCATTCCTCATGACCTCTGCATGGGCCTGTTTTTGGCCGATTTCGCTATAAGGGCTAAGCTTGCTTACATTTCCAGTACCATGTGGAAGCCTAAATATTCCAGTCTAATTGCATCATTTTTCGCTTCGCCATGGATCGTTCACCTTTTAACATAATATATTTTAATTTATAGATGACATCAATGAATTGAGAAGTCTGTTTGGTTGAGAAGGTGAGGCGCGGGAAAGGATTATAACACAAGACTGGTCATAACAATAACACTGATATTAATTAAAATTCAATTTATTTATTTATTTATTTATTTATTTATTTATTTGTTTATTTATTTATTTATTTATTTATTTGTTTATTTACTCATTTATTTATTTATTTAAGTCTTGATTGATTGATTGATTGATTGATTGAGAGATTGAGTGAGTGAGTGAGTGAGTGAGTGAGTGAGCGAGCGAGCGAGCGAGCGAGCGAGCGAGTGATCTCGATTGATCGATCGATTCATGCATGCATGCATGCATCCATCCATCCATCCATCCATCCATCCAGCCAGCCAGCCAGCCAGCCAGCCAGTCAGCCAGCCAGTTAGCCATCCAGCCAGCAATTCAGCCAGCCAGTCGGCCAGCAGGCCAGCCAGCAATTCGTCCATACATGCATACATGCATGCATGCATGCATCCATCCATCCATCCATCCATCCACCCATCCATCCATCTATCCGTCCGTTCATTCACTCATTCATTCATTCATTCATTCATTCATTCATTCATCCATCCATCCATTCATTCATTCATTCATTCATTCATTCAATTATTTATTTATTTGCGGTGGAAGAACAAACCAAGGCAGATTCAAGCGCAGACAAACAATATAAGTATATAATAATAGTAGACTGTATGATATAAACAAGCCTGCCCGTTCCATATTTTTCGATATGAGCACACGTGCCATATTCAACGGAGTATTTTCATTGGCTGTTGGGTACGCAAACCCATTTAAATCGACCAATTAAAACGCCGATTGATGTGAGCGTGACGCGTAGGGATTACTACGCGGTACAGATTTACTACGATTTGTTTACTACGATTTGTCATTCATGAAACGTCATCGTAAAATGTCATCGTTTGACAGGGTATCAGTCGGCAGCAAAGTACCGATTAATGGCCGTGGCTATAATTTTCAATGACCAGTTAAAATACTATTTAACGGCTGACATCGCCAGATATTATGCTTGTCACTATATTTTGCTGCGCATTCAATATCTGTTATCAAGTAGTGGTGCGTCACAGCGGCGGTATAGATTTCACGAAAATCAACAATGAGAAATCAGATAAAAGTCACATCAGCAACAATTGGCAAATATTTCAAAATTACAGTTTATATGATATATAGAATCTCAAACTCGGTCTCTTTTCATATCAATATTATCGCTAAAGCTCGTGCAAATTGATAATTTTCAACTCGGTCCATAATAGTGATATGAAAAGTGACCTCGATCCAGATTCTCTATATATCGCATATACATGATATAGATAAATGACTGTTAGAAATTAACCGTAAATACGGATGTCGTTGAATAGGTGAATTCGTTTGGGCGATAGGTGAGAACTATGTACAAAGAATACAAAATTGACTCAACGATTCATTGAAACTACTTTAAGAAACTCTATGGATCAAATGTCTCGCATCCTTCCCCAGTCTCTAGAATCAACTCCATCAGGTTAGAAGAGACTATGTTCATCATATCTTCGGCTTTCTTTCTGCATGATTTAAAAGCACTTCTGATACAACTCAAGCGCGTCTTAAACACTCTGAAAACACACATATCACGACTATGAGTGCGTGTGATATTTTTTAATTATGGGGTATTCCGGTCACAATTTACATGGCTTGTGAATGAGTGGGTGGGTGGGTGTGTAGGTGGGTGGGTGTGTAGGTGGGTGGGTGGGCGAGCGCGCGGGAGAGTGAGTGAGTGAGTGAGCGAAGCGGGCGACCGGGCGAACGGAAGGGCTGGTGTTAGGGCGGGCAGGCGGGAAAGCGGGCAGGCGGACAGGAGGGATGGCTGACGGGTGGGCGGGCGCGTGAGCAGGTTGGTGGGCGGATGAGTTGGTTGGTGAATAGGCTGTAACATGGGTGTTTTGTGGGTTGTGTTTGTGGTTGTGTGGATACATTCGTACGCGAGTGTGTGTGTGTGTGTGTGTGTGTGTGTGTGTGTGTGTGTGTGTGTGTGTGTGTGTGTGTGTGTGTGTGTGTGTGTGTGTGCGCGCACGAACCGGCGATGTTAGCGTGTGTGTGCATAGTTATGTGAGGGGTGATTGTGGAATGTGAGGTCGGTGGGCTGATGGGCTAGCAGTCGGCTGGGCTGGCGAGTTAGCTAGTTGGGCGAGTGAATAATGCGTGCGTGAGTGAGCAAGCGAATACGTGGACGAGTGCGTGCGCGAGTGCGTGTATACGTAGTCACGTGCATGTGCCTATACTCATGTATCTAACCTGCACTTAGCTGCTACTCCTTTATCTCGTAGTAAATGTTTTAGCATATTCTTGTTGCATTGGTGCATAGCAGCAAGGGTTCCACTTCGCCGCAGACATGGTGCCAATTGAGCGTAGTCTGAAATGGTAACAATCTCAAATGTAAATATGATAACGTCCCTGACATGATCCACATCCATGGGCTAAGCAATAAATAACATATAATCGGATATATATGTCTCGATAGACAACTAACTTATAAAATGAAAGATGGATACTTCTGTAAGAAATTTGAGATCGCTGCTGTGAGAGTCATGTAGGCTATTATCCTACATACAGTATAAAATATAATTTCTATATATATGATGCACAATACATATCCAGCAACGAACGTCATATGTCGATATATATATATATATATATATATATATATATATATATATATATATATATATATATATATATATATATATATATATATATATATATATATATATATATATATATATTTATATATCTTATAGGATGTGCTGTATTCAATGTATAAAGACGTACCTAAATTCCCCAGCCACCCCCACCTCCACCACACCCCGAACTACACAATGGGACCTCACCAAACTCCACGTACTATACGTGTTTCTCAGTGCACACACGCACGCACAACATTCCTCACTGATACGAATTTTCTTACGATAACAGTAAAATATACCTGCTGCAAAGCAGATCATGTCAGTCATAGCTTTGCCTATATACCACGCATAGCGCTCTGCCTTTGAGATGCCACACCTATTCATTTCTGACTCCACGCAAGTTGATACATCAGGAAATACGCTAAATTTGGAAATGTAAATACAAGATTGCTTACGTGTGTACCCAATACGTGATAACGACGAGGAACAACAACAACAACAACAACAACAACAATGTTACTAACAACAACAACAACAACATCAAAAACAATAATAGCTAGTAGCAACACCATTAGCAACATTAGCAGTAGCAAAAAACAACATCAACAATAACAGGAACATAAAAAACAAACGTAGGAAAATAACTATTGGCAACCTCAACACTACCATCATCATTATAATCATCGACCTCAACAATAGCTACGACAACTACAATAGCAACGACAACGAAAATGACGACGACGACGACGACGAAGACGACGGCGACGACGACGACGACGACGACGATGATGACAACAAGAATTACAACAACAATTACAACTTGAACACATTTACTGAAGTAACTGTAAATCTGTGATGTCTGGCTATTGAGGATCATCTAATATGATCCAATATGCCCAATGGATATGCACAATCACAGGGAATCAATGTCTTCGAAAATTGTAAACGGGTAACATTGATGCCCAATGGGTGACCGTGATCTTGAGCGCAGATCACTTCGAGACCATCACTATTGGGTCTGGCATTCATGATATACCATTAGCAAAGTTTTCATGAACATCAAGGAAAAAACCTTAAAGTGTTAAATAACGGAGAAATTACAAAGCTTGTGTGGGTCCTTGGATTCCAAATATCAAATTTCATTCAATCTAAGACTCATAATCAGCTTGTTAGGGTAAACGGAAGTAACCTATCAAAAAAACCCCGAAAACTGGGACCTTGCAACTGTACTGGGTAACCTTGAGCTTGAGAGCGGATCACTCCGAAACAATCACGATTGGATCCAGCATATGTGATATACCAATAGTAAAGCAAATAGTATAGTAACTGGTTCAAGGAACAGTTCACTGACCACGATGATGAGCTCTTGCACCCATTCCCAGGAAACCCCAGGCCATTACTAACACCAATTAATACAGCAGAGGTTGAGAAGGCACTTAAAGCCCTGAAAAATGGACGTGCATTTGGACCTGATAGCATGAGCAATGAACTATTCAAATATGCAAGTGGCATTATCTCGAAACCGATCACGCACCTAATCAATTCAGCTTTTATGCACCACCTTCCCATTGACGCTGTAGGCCAAGGCATCTTTTGGTGCTACCCAAGCCCAAGAAGCCACCTGCCCCCAGCCAATCTGCAGCCCATTGTGCTCCTTAACAGCATACAGAAAATCCTATCCAATGTTACTCTATGCCGCATCCACGACAAGATCGATGACTTCACCGGATCATGTCAAAGTGGCTTCAAATGTGGACGCAGCTGTGCAGACATTGTATGGGCTCAACGCATGCTTGTGTCGATAGTCATGTCCAAACACTGGGATTTCCACAAAATGGGCATTGACACAATTAAACGCTCAAAGATCCTGGATGTACTACGCCAGGCCAGTTGCAATGACGATGAGCTAGCCTAATGAGACAACTGCTTTCAGACACCAAGCTGAGCGTACCAGTCAAGCCAGTGAAGTCTGTAGTCTTCACCTGTTACCTGGCTGCTGCATTAAAATCCGTGCGGGAAAACTCCACAAGACCAAACCACCCGGTGTCGTCAATACTGGGCATGCCGCTACAGATGGAATATGCCGACGATGTGGACTTTATATATGAGGAAAGAACCCCCTTGACGAACGTCTCCCAATAGCTGCAAGCAAACTAAAAATTGAGAATCTCTTTATGAATGAATCCAAAACAGAGTTCACCCACATGTACCTATCTACAAAGCATGAAACTAAAGAAAATGACGATCCACTCCGCGGTGGCGAACCATGGAGGAAAAGTAAAATCCTGGGCTCACTGCTTTGCAGTACTGATGATATTGCTGCACGCTGCATCATGGGGAACATAGCTTTCAGTCCTTCTGGAAGCTATGGATTCGTAGATCAAAGATGCCCTTGGTAAAAAGACTACGTTTGTACAATGCAACCTGCGTATCCTTGATGATGTATAACCTCAACAGCTTGGCAGCTCCAAAGGCAGCTCTAGACAAACGTGACTCCTGCCACCGCAAACACCTACGCACCATCACTGGACACGGATGGCCAGAGAGCATAATTTCCAACGATGCCCTATACAAGATGTGTAATACGCCGACGCTGTCTGTAAAAGTCGCACAGCAAAGTTGGTCCATGTTTGGCCATGTGCTAAGGATGCCAAGAAGAGACACCAGCACAGAAAGCCTTGGAATTCGCCCTACTCAGAGTCAGTAAATACAGAGCCAGGCGAGGACGCATTGCATAAATCTGTTAAGCGTGCTACGAGGTCACCTCAAGAAAGCAGGATTTGGTACACTCAAGTCAGAATGGACCTGAGGAAGCTATGGATTTTGGCTGAGGACAAGACACAGTGGGCAAAAGCGAAGACGGACTGATTGCAGCTGTAGGATGTTTCTACTACTACAACCGCAGAATACAGTAATCATACATATAGTAAAGTGTTCATACAAAAATCAAAGAAAAGGCCCTAAAGCGTCAAATAACTGAAAATTTGCAAGGTTTGTTTGGGTCCTTTGCATTCAATCTAAGACTCTTAATCAGCTAGTATCGGTAAATGGAGGTAAGCAATGCTAAAATCGAAAACTGGTATCTTGCGACTCCCCTGTGTGACATTGACCTTGAGGTCGGATCACTTCGAAACCATCACCGTTGGATCAGACATATGTGATATACTTATGGTAAAGTGTTCATGAAAAGCAGGCAAAAGCCCTGAGAGTCAAATAACTGAGAAATTTGCAAAGATAGGTGGGTGGTCCTAAAAACTAACATTTCATTCAATTTAGCAATCTGAATCCGCTTGTATGGGTAAAGGGACGTAATCAATGCCCGCGAAAAGTAGCAATTTTGTAGCCCAATGGGGGCCCACAGGTCCAGATGTGGTGAAAACATGAAAGGATGTCACAGGGTATCGTCTAATATGATCATTGCCATTCTCTGATGAAAAGGAGTCCATCTCTGCCCTAAACGAAAACTGGTAATTTTGATGTGCAAGTCGTGCCACTCCACTTGGGCATGTGCCCTGCAGATCAAGCAAAACCTTCAGGCATCCAAGGGTATCATCCTACCCACGTATGGCAGAGATCCGATAATATCTCTCGCTATAATCATAATTCAGAGAACAATACTGAAAATCCACATTCTTTCAATTTGGGGGAATATTCCATGCATTGGCGGTCAAAGTTCAAAGGTCAAGGCCAGCTTTTATGTTAGGTAGACATTTTTAGGACACGAAGGGGAACATCCAACCAAAGTATGGTAGTGATCCGATCAAAACTCTAGGTGTAGTCACTGTTCAAATATGAGTAATGAAATTCCACATACATTTTCTAGGGGACGTTTCTTCCCAGGGAAAGATGGGTATCTTGAAAGTCCTTAGGCCGATCGCAAAGAAAAGCAATAACAAACTAGATCCAAGGGCGTACTACAAGTTGACCCAGGCTGAAATTGTTCAGATCAAAACAGTAGAAGATTGCGAAAATCCTTGAGAATAATAATACTAATAATAATAATAATAATAATAATAATAATAATAATAAAAATACTAATACTAATACTAATAATAATAATAATAATAATGAAAATAAAGATCCTGAGAGAAAACAATAATTTGCGATGGATCGCATATTAAAAGCAGTAGCAGCAACAGCATGAGTAACAACAATGGCAGCCAAAATGTTATTTGCAACATCACCAGTAGCAACAGTAATGTCAACAACATCGGTGATGTTAAAATGTGCAATGCCAATACTAAGCCAACAATTGATATGCTGTGATACTTACGCGCATGTCTGAGCTAGAAATGTGAGCTTGATCGCGCCTTGTGGTGTTGTGAAATTCACCATGGGTAAGAGACACGGGACGATATCACACTCCCCAGTTACTGCATAAGAAATAAAATCAGCTCGCTGTTACACACGCATTGATGGTATGATACATCATAGGTCATAAATAAGCTTACTTGTTTCCGAAATCCCATAAACTTATTAGTTGATACGATTTTTAACACTATGTAAGAAATGTTTTGTTGAATATTGTGGACTTAATTTGTTTGGAAGGCATTGATGCCTTAGGCAACGATGACTTCCAATCAAATTGTGTCCAACATATTTAACAGTACGTTTTATTTTGTTTTGGAAAAAATTAAGTTATTTCTGAGTTGGACTGCAGATAGAGGAACTCAAACGAGTTTCCATACTTTTCAGATCACTATTATCAACCGAGTGGAAAATTATCACATTGCACGAGCTTTAGCAAGTCCATCGCTGAAATTCGTTTGAATGCACCATTTTGCCCAGTTTGTTCTCGTAGCTGTGCCGCATCACTTGTTAAAAGTCAGTTTTCTAAAATGGATTATTTACAAAATATGTAACAGCTTTCCTTAAATTGGGACACTATTTCTATCGACGAACTCGTTTGGGGCATTCATTAACGCCATTAAAGGGGAATATTCACACCAGAATGCGTGAAAATAAAATTGTTTAAATTGTCTACTTTTAGAGCCTATGTGTACCTCGATGTAATGTTCAAGCGAAATAAATCTTAACATATGATGGTTTAATTCCATACAAATTAATTTTTCAAAATTGTAATTGTCAAATTGATCTCTTCTTCTTGTTCTTCTTCTTCTGCCATTTAGTAACCACCATCAACAGATGTATTATTAGTTACTCGTGTCTCTAATTCAATTTCACAGCTTAAAAAACTATATTAATTTATACGTAATGAAATCATCATATGATAAGATTTATTTCGTTTTGGTACACAATTTAAGACTCTGAAAATGTAAAATTGTAATCAATTTAAGTAATATTTACAGAGGGGGACTGAGTACATTACTAACAATCTTGAGATATTGAGTAAAGTCCCACAGCTGCCAGAGCTGAGATTATGGTAATTCTGAAACACGCTCGCGAGATTGTGTGTGTGCGTGCATGCGTGCGTGTGTGCGCGCGCGCGTGCGTGTGAGAGAGAGAGAGAGAGAGTACGAGTGCGATAGATAGTGCATGATGGCCCAGAGATGACTTCCAGGAAACATGCATTTGAATTGAATTTATGTCAGTTTAGCTTAAGCCATAGCTGTACCAGGCAAACCATCGACCATGGCTGTAACGAAACTATATCTCATGATAAGCTTCAATAATGAAAACTAGTTTGCTAAACTTATTTCAAATAGTCATCTTATAAACATTGGGGTATGCAAATGTCAATAACTATGAGGACAAAATATATAGCTGTTAAACTGGCACACCTAAGGCCCACATGGTAAAACAACGACAATAGGTGTACCACCAAGAATATGTTAAATTATCGACCATAGCGAGTAAGTAAGTAAGTTTATTTCCGCTATAAGCCATCGGCTCTTGAGTGTACATATTTCCATAATTCTGTGACGGATACTAGTATTCAATAATCATTGTATAAAGTGTGTAAAATTGCACATAATTAACATAAGTATTAATGCCATCATAATTTCCATCATATTCAGCACCATCATAACTATTAATTATTATCCTTATTTTCATCATCATCGTTTTCATCAGTATTATGTTATCATTTTATTGTTGCACTCAATAATATTATATCGATAATAATAATGATGATGATGACGGGATCGATACCAGTAATGATTACTAGAATCACCCCATCATCATCATCATCATCATCATCATCATCCCAACCATCATCATCACCACCACCACCATCACCATCAACACCACCATCAGCATCTCCATCCTCCCACTCCATCGCTCACTGAGTGCTGGAGCTGAATAACGGAAACAATAACGACGACGGTGGCGAGGACGACGACAGCAGTGACGATGATGGCGGTGACGATGGATTTGGGATTTCTCGGATGTCCTTCCTCCTCGATTCTAAACACGAAAGTTAGAACGAAAGAGAATCGAGGAGAGAGAGAGAGCTCCGCCTACCCGCAATACCACCATCAAATATATATATATATATATATATATATATATATATATATATATATATATATATTATATATATATATATATATATATATATATATATATATATATATATATATATATATATATATATATATATATATATATATATATATAACTTTTTGTTCATTCATATTCATAAAATCAAGTCCTGCCTCCTCGTTTCTAGGCGCGAAAACTAGGACCGAAAGAGGAAACGAGGAGACATTTCTTTGCAGCCCAGCCCGTCGTCTACGCCTCTCACATCCATCCATCCACCCATCCATCCATCCATCCATCCACCCACACAAACCCACCCACCCACCCATCCATCCATCCATCCATCCATCCACCCATCCATCCACCCTTCCCTCCTTCCTTCCTTCCTTCCTACCATCCACCCACCCACCCACCCACCCACCCACCCACCTATCCATTCATTCATTCATTCATTGCACACTATCCCCCCCCCCTCGCCCTCTCTGGAGAAGATGCTCATGACAATGTTTCGCTTCGTAATTTAAACACCTGATATGAAAAAGATGGTAATTTCCGTAAAACAGTTTCGTTACTACTCTGAAGCAGCTCAATAAATTTCGAAACGCTTGGTCTTATATAGTAGTGTGGTTTGATCAAGTCTTTTCTTAAGTTACTGTATATAGGGCATAATATGATAAAATGGTATTCATCTTCATTATCGTTCGTACAGAATGGGCATGTTCTATCAGATAATGGTTTTTGTTTCCATCTACCAGTCTCAATATGTAGCTTGTGTGTTGCAGTTCTGAGCCTGGTGAGAGCTTGTCTATGTCTTATATTTTTTACTTTGTCTAGATAACATTTATAGCTTAATGATTCGCAGAAATGTTTGTAAAATTTAGTTTTGTTACTTCTATCTAATTGATCCATCCACTCTTGTAAAAAATTATCATACGCCCTTTGTTCATATTCTAAAATAAATTAATTTTTACTGACATTTCTGCCCTGTGCTAGCCAGAGATCGTTAAAACCCCTTCTAATTAGCATATCTTGTATCTTGGTCACCCAATTAACACGTTGATTAGTTGTCTCCCAATCTTTATATAAAACATCGTATACATTTTAACCAATTTATTTTGTTGGCTATCTAATATTTTAAACCGGTATTTCAACATCTTCAATTCTCTAGTTAAAATTCTCCGTAGATGACACTATTTGATGCACTTTGTTTGACGCTTAGCAACTGCTTGCAAAATTTTAGATGACGCTTTTCGATGTCGTAACCAGTGTACCACCCCAAACCTCACAGGCATAGCTAAAAATTGGCAAAATTAATTTATCAAATAAGATACACAAATGACTTGGTGTTAACCTACGAATGTGTTAGAATATTTTTTCAATGCAAAAATTGCTTTCTGTGCTTGCTCTGCTAAACACTTTTGTGCTAAAGAAAACGAGCCTGATGAAGTGAAAAATATACCCAGATATTTAAATTCATTAACCACTTCCACTTCATTTCCCCCGTACCAGAATGTATCCTCCTTCCCTAAACGACCCCCTGTCTAAAAACTAGTGCTTTGGTCTTGTTTGTATTTACAGTTAGCCTCCATCTCGTGCAGTAATTTAACAAAATATTCAGTCCTTTTTGTATACCCGCGTTTGTTTCGGACATTAAGACTATATCATCTGCATAGAGATTTTAAAAAAAATTAAGTAATATTATATCAACCCCTTCCACCCCGCCCCTGTTAAATTCCTCTTCTAAGTCATTTACATACATTGCGAATAAAAAAGGCGATAAACTCCCTCCTTGGCGCACCCCTGTACTACATTCGAAGCTGTCAGAAATTTCAGAATTTACTCGCACTCCCGTTTTTACACTGCTGTACATAGACATAATGATATTAATTATATTTCCCCTAGCGCCCAATTTTAACAATGTGTACCATAAACAATCCCTTACTACGTAAACGAAATCAACGAACACACACTAAAGTTTCCTTTTCCTATTTAATACATGTGAAATCAATCCACTTAAAACAAAAATATGATCCACTGTACTGAAACCCGCTCTAAAACCAGCTCGAGCTTTCACATGAATTTCATTAGTATCTGCCCAATAATTTAACCTATTATTTAAAACCTTAGTAAATACTGTTCCCAGTGTGCTTAGTAATGTAATGCCCCTGTAATTTTGTACATCGTTTACTCCCCCCTTCTTATGTAATGGTATCAAAATTCCCTCAGCCCAGATTTTCGGGAAGTGTCCACTTTTAAAAATTCCTTTATAAAGCACTAGTATATGGGGAATTAACTCATTTATCGCGTTCAGATAAATTTCATTTATGAGCATATCCGGTCCTGCACTTTTACTGTTTTTCAACTGTTTTATTGATTTGTAGATTCCCTCGGCAGATATTTCGGAATTTAATTCATCAAAAATTATTTGTATATTTTTATTTTCATTCATATAACCTTCCACATAATTTGTAATATCAGGATCGGCCTGGAAAAAATCATCTTCTGGGTTATTGACTGCTTTAAAAAAAGTAACAAATTCGTTGATAGATATATTGCCCATTTTCCTGTTATCGTTTGTCTTTAGGAGCGTCCAATAAAATTGTGTATCAGTAAACTGTGCAGTTAGTAGCTTATTAGTTAAATCAACACTTTGCGTATAATTATACATTCTAACCGACTCTTTGAAAACAGTTCTTAAAGTTACCATATTAATACGCGCCAGTTCTGTCTTTTCCCTCCTATACCAATTTAACGCCTTAAAAAATTGCTTACGCTTAATTTCGCAATCAGGTGAATATTGTTGGGAATTATTTGTCCTGATCTTATTTCGGTTAGTCTTTTTTAAGAATAGACTATCTGCATCTGTCTTTATTGCTTTTGTAAGAATTCCTACTGCTTCTTCTATGGTTTCATTATCTAATATACTATCATTGTCTAGTAGATTATTCATGTTAATAAGTAGCTCCTGCACTAGATACCATGTTAACCCTATAATCATCAGCGTTCTATGATTTCCAAACGTATTTTGTACTACTAATCCTCCCACCACTACTATTACCCATTTGTAAAGATTTCGACGTATTACATTTTATACTACATCTGATCACACAATGGTCTGATAATTCATTTGGTTCATCCACCTCAAAATCATTTATACTATGTATTTTGTGTGCTGAGCAAAGGAAATAGTCGACAACACTCACCCCATTCCCCGATATAAATGTTACTTCCCCCAACCCTTTATCTTTGCCTACTCGCCAGTTTACAATTCTTATACCTGTTTCTTTGCAAAAATCCAACATTTTACGACCGTTATCATTTAACTTTAATGGATCTTTTGAAAAACGTGGTAAAGTAACATTTTCTTCATATCCACCAAACACCGATATATGTGAGGCATTGTCATTCACAACAAAGTCAGGTAGTGTTTTCGTCCTGGCATTAAAGTCCCCGCAAATTAAGAAACTACAGTTGGTATTTTCCGATTTTTTCCTGATAACAATCTGTCGAAAACTTCGGTATCTACCTCCCCTATTCTAGATGACCCAGATGGTAAAACATAGCACATCCCTGAGTATACGTCGTCGTCAAAGCCATAAAAACGTCCTTCTAATTTTAACCAGATTATGTCGTCTCCTTCAGTTTGTACCAACGATATACCACTCGATTAACACTCTCTCGCGTGCACAAGTAGCCCACCAGAATCACGCTTCGCTCTTCTATGTCTCGTTCTATTTAGGATAATATGATTAAAACCGTTTATCTCATAAACAAATAAATCCGAGCTCCAAGCTTCTGCAATTAACATAATATCGGAGTTGTCAGTTAATTTCTGAAAGACATGCGATTTGATCTTATTATGACCATTTGCGTTCCAGGCTGCGATATGCAGCATTTTCTCCAGCCTGTCCTATATAGTTTGTATATTATGTAATGCATTAGATGCGGTACAGTTATCTAGTGGTTGTGCATGCGGTGTGTTTGTATGCGTGTCCATATGCGTGTCAGTGTTCTGGTGCGCATTCCCGGGGACTGTTGTGCTGTTGTGCACATGGGCTGCGCATGCTGTGCTTTCATTTGTGTTTACCTCGATAGTGGCGTTTAGAGTCCGTACATCAGTGTTTATCACAGAGCTGATGCTATTATTAGAAATGGTTTGATTGTTAGTATTTGCGGTGTTTGAGGATGCATTTATCATAGGTGTATATATTGGTCAATTGTTCATACGTCCAGTTGTTTGGTGTCCGTCTACCACCTGTGCTTCAATGTTCTCTCCATATGTGACGTCATTTAGTGTCTCAAAAGCTGATGTCAGTGCGGCTGACATAGACTGGGAAGTAACGGTTGCTGGATTATCACGTGAAGCCGTTGGTATTGACATGTTGAATGTGCTTACGGCCACTTCTGGTCCTTGCAACAATACCGTATTAGGTTGCAGTTTCGCGAGTGGCATTTCATTAGGATTACTATAACCTGTTTGTGTTATGATAGTGTTTGTCTCTGGTCTATGGAGTTCACGAAGTCGCGGACGTTCTAGTGGCATATGGCTATGCGTGACTGGATGGTGTGCCCAGTGTACGTATGTTGCTAGTGATGGGATAGCACCTCCTTGATTTACCATCACTGAATTGGGCGCCGTTGGCATTGTGTACGGTCGTCTCATATCATGTTGCTGTCTATACAATTTCATTGTTGCTGCCGAATGGGTTGATTGGATGTATGTGCGCTCGTTTCTTCTACCCTGTTATCGCTCGTTGGTACGTCCATATACCACCTCATCCCAGTCTGGGAACATGTCCTCAACAACTTCTGTTCCTACAACTAATTTGGCTGGGAATCTGATTGATGCCATTTTACCGCTCTGTTTAGCCCTTCTCCATTCGCCCCAAAGCTCATTCCGCGTCTCCACAATTTGATGAGGATAGTCACCGCTTATCGAAAATGTAGTGCCTCTCAGTTTTGAAACAACACGAAAAGTAGCATCTATAACGGCGCAATCCCTGCAAAGCGCGATTAACAGTCTTGACTTTTGTCGGTTCTTCAGGTAAACACCTATGCGATGGGCGCGCTGTATCACAACCTTATTCACGTCCTTTATATCAAGGTACTGTTCAATAAATGATAAGATTACCGATATTGGGTCTTCCCCTGCAGATTCACCGAGCCCAAAGAAAAGTACATTTTGCCTTCTGCTACGGGACTCCAAATCGAGAGACTTATATTCGATATATTTCATACGTCTCGCTAATGAGTCTGTCTGGATATGTACGTCTCTGATATTATTAGTGTTTTCTTCCACTTTTAGGCCGACAGCGTAAAGACCGTCTTTAATCTCCTCTAACGTATTCAACCGTGACATAATAAAGTCTAGTTTTTTTATCTATCGACAAACTTGGATGTTGGCCAGTATTAGCGTGAACGGTATCGACGCTGTGCCAGGCAAAACATTGACCAGAGCTGTGCCAGGCAAAACACACCGACCATAGGTGGATCACCAAAAGTATATAATATATCAAAGAACAGAGCATATAGGTGCATGGGTGCTTAAAATTGTAACCAATATGCGGTGTCAATATACATCTATTAATAAAATGAATCTATTCATTTATAGTCTGCGTAAAATATTTTCAAGAACACACTATTTGTTTACAATTAAGTCAATGACAGACGCGTAGTTCGGCTTTCACTACCGTCCGCATGAGTTAAAGGGTCACGTAAAGACGGTAAACTCGCGATATCTGAACATCTGGTGTCAGTTTACCTTCTTATGTATGGATGTGTTCTCTGCCTATGTACAGCTTTGTATTTTCATAACGTTGACATATTAATGTAGGCTACTTCCTGTCAGTCAGTGTGGTATAAATCATAATGTTTCACACTGAAGAAGTTGTTTTGGAATCGATTGATGTGATCGTAGTACGTGGTGCTGATTGTCACAGGTTTGACTCCCACCCCCCACCCCCACCCCCCATAACACGCACGCACGTACGCACGCACGCACGCACGCACGCACGCACGCACACACGCACGCACGCACGCACGCACGGACGCACGCACGCACGCACGCACGCACGCACGCACGCACGCACGCACGCACGCACGCACGCACGCACGCACGCACGCACGCACGCACGCACGCACGCACGCACGCACGCACGCACGCACGCACGCACGCCACCACCACCTCCACCCACCCCACCCACCCCAACCACCATCACTGTGTTGGATCTAACGAGTTGGCCCGTGTCTCTGTCTCACGCAAACACCTTGTTAAAATACATACCTACCTAGCTTAGGAAAATAACTACGTTCAAATCACTGGAAAACCCACCGTAGACACACAGTTTTGCATTCATCTTTTCAGACACGGTTGTAACTGTACTCTGTAGCCTACATATTCTTGATATATGAATAATGGTACTATTTTAATAAAATTATTGTTTGCATTTGTGCATGGAAAGAACGACCACGGATTACTGTTTCAATAAACATGTTTTTCACGGGCATATTTTGCAATCGGATAGCAGCAAAACGGCAAAGTTCAGTTCAAGTACAGTTTAACCATATTATTTTATTATTTATGTACCACGTACAGCCATCTTCTCGTACGGTCGTGCCTGCCTCATCACAATCACACTAAAGTAATTTCCACTCCCTCCCACCCCTCCTTACACTGGATCCAACACTTACACCCGCGCCAGCAACAGCTTGCTAGCTAGTAACAGGCAATTCACACACTCAATAAGCAACACATTTTATTATAATTATTTCAGTTTCAATTGTATTTTACTGCCTATGAGCCCGGGCCTATGGATGATCTACTCCTCCCCGAAATAACCACAAAACAAACAAACAACAATCCATGTCAGATATTTATCTATCAGAATCCTTTCAAGAAGGACATTATTGGATCCGCAATATACCAATCCGGTTTTAGCTATGCCCCGCCCATCTCTAGCTAAGCTCCACCCAGACCTCGCACGTGTTGGGATCGATTGATCGATTTTGAAACTAATTTGACTCGGCGCTGTTGCTGCCTTACTAATTTGACTTGGAGCTGTTACTGTCAAATTAGTTTCAAAATATTCAGCAGCATGTTTATTAAATAGCAAAGAATTACAAAGACATACAATTTATACAACGTGTCGGACTATTTGAGATTTGATGACGGTCTATATGGAATCCTTTGTAAAGTAATGATTGTGACGTCATCATACACGCGCTGAGCTGATTATGACGTTATAAGAGGTCAGATGATGGATGGATACTTCGGAAAGGTGAACTGTTAGATTACTATATTGTCACATACATTGAAATATTGCCGATTTTCTTCAGTATTTATTGCTCAAGATTTACCATAGGCATAGTTATGGGCATAATATTTTGGGAATATAGCTAGCTATGCATAACACATATAAAATCCGATAGATTTGCGAACATCATAATTTTTAGATCTCTTGGTTATCGTGTGTGAAGTGCATCACAATAAATTTGCTTTTTAAAATTATGTTAGCTTTATACGAAAGACAGAGAACTATTGACCCAGCTCACAGCGCCGCTCCCTGTGTGCCATCATAACGAGCGGTGACGTGTTTTAGATTGAGGCGCCCTTTAATCTTGTTATTGTGCTGTCTAATATATTTTCTTCCACTCCAAAGTTGGGTTATTGTATTTAAATTTTGCGATAGACCATATAGTCATAATAACTCTGGTTGCATGGGAGGGATCTTCTACAAACTTGGGTGAAAACGTGTCTGTGGTTAGTTCAAGTTATCTGACTCCGCCCTATGCCGTTTCTGATATGCCATAGTGGAGTGGCTATGTGCACAAAAATGCTAAGATTGTGCAATTTTGGAGGAGTCTGAAAAAAGTGACATATATGTTCATCTATATGCTTAGAAAAAACTGTTCAGAAGGGTGGCCACCAAAAAATGTGTCTGGAAGGACATTATGTGCATAAATATGCATAGATTCAAGATGGCCGCGGCCGCCAACTGATGTCTTGTATAAAACGTTATTATCTCTGCATATACTTGGCCGATTAAGACAAACTTGGGGTCTATCCTAATAGTTCTTTAGATGGTCAACTAAATGGTATTAGTTTCTTAACCTTCAGTGGGCATGTTCATGAGTCAAAATTAAGGTTAAACACTAAATTCCAAATTTCTTCGTCATTTTTGTCACCTTTCTCCTTCTACAAGGTTGATTAAGACAGACTTGGGTTCTAGTATAATAGTTCCGTGGGTGACCAATCTAATATAATTAGTTTCATGTCCTTCAGAGGTCGAATCCATCATCAACGTTTAAGGTCAAACGCTATCATTCATTAACTCGTACATGTTTCTTAGTTATGGATATGCAAGTTTCAGTTAAGACTTCATTTTTTTTGCGGTGGCCACTTGGATTGGTGAAAATAAGGTCACCATCCATCTGATATTTTCTATGTATAAAAGGCATTATCATAGCCGTCTCACTTAATAATTAAGTTACACATACGATTTACTCAATGTTCTTTTCTTCTTATGGAAGATGCAAGAAGGACGCCCACTATTTGTGTGACCAACCTCCATATACACCACTTTCAAAACGAATCTTACACTAATCCAATATGAATTGGCCGACATGTGTAATGTGTCAAGACGATAGAGTTGGAGAGGTATTGCGCTGCCCTGCCAATAACAAAAAATTGTGACAATATAGAAAAGTACTCTGCGGCGTTTGTTGAAAATCTAAATAATTAAGTTGGTCTTGTTTCACTGCCATTTCAAAACTTAAATGTTGATGTTATACATGAAGCAGATTGTGGGTCCTTGACTTCACTGCGTCAAGAAACAAAGTGGCATGCATCTTACAAAGCCACGAAAAAGAAATCTCAGATCCAATGACTACAGCAGCCCGCCAAGAAACACCTTGCCTTGGCTCCGATAGACTCTAAATATATACGCAGCAAATATGGGACATTTCCCACTAAGGATTATTTTAATTGCACAACCGAAACAAATGGTATAAATGCTGGAGCATAGACTAAGCGAAAGTACTAGAAGATGAGCAGCTAATCGCGAGAGAGGTGGCGATCTGATAGCCCAAGAAGCGAAGTGCCATGACCTGTGCGGATTTTCTATGCACATAAAGTGTTGCTGTACTCTATGCTGTCATGCTAGGGGCAGTACACTGAATATCGACTATCACTTGCACCTGAGGATACCCTGGATTACATAGATACCTCTAGTGCCAAGATGCCTGCAGTCCACAGTTGCAGTGCATGCATCATGTGCTTCAACTAGAGCTCCTTACTTTGATGTACATGCGTTGCATCTGAGAGGCGAAGTTTTCCATTTACAAAGGAAGCGTGATGAAACGTGTGTCATGATGCCCGGGGACACCCACTGCGTTAGATGGGTGCCAGTCAATATCTGCGACACTGTCACACTATCCAAGCTTCATCCTCAGATAGTATCTGAGTTTGAAAATGAGAGTTGATCAGACTCATGAGATTCCCGCCATCTGTACTGTCTTGTGTGATACGTGGGTATTGTCGATTCAGCAGATTTCCTAAATGGTATGGGGCGATGCATTGAAGGAGGAGTGTCATGCATTCGTCGAGGAGGATATACAGGTCACTAGCTGGGTCTCACTTCATACGGTGCTGGTCCAGGAGAGACGCCTGGACGGTAGGTGGTGTGGGAGTGTGTGTGGGGTCTGACTTGGTGTTGATGTTGTGGCTCCGCATTCCAATTTTCATACCGTGGTCCCAAGGGGTAGCGCGGTGATGACGTTATTGCGGGTGGGGATGCAGGCTGAGGTGAATGTGGGCTTTGCCACTGGTCACCTTCAGATTGATAAGGTGAACGCATTGGACGTGCAGGTTTCTTTGCCCCCATATGGAACATTCAGGCCGACGTCGGTGATCTAGGAAGGGTGGTGTGTGCCGCTCACGGACGTCAGGCAAGGTGATATAGGATATATTTGTGTGCAAGGTATCATGGAAGGTGCCCTAATTTTGATTATTACTGGTGACAGCTCTGGCTGTCCTTTTGTCATAATACTCCACGTCTTTATCGGGAGAGTAAATGATGAAATAGAAGGGAGAATGCGGGAGTTGTGATCAGGCATGGGTTCGCTTCGTCTTCGAGACCCACATTGGGCGCACCTTGTTGCCTCCGCGGGTACACGCTGGTCCATGACTCCCTCATATTATGTGGCACCGCAGGTACACGGTACATTGGGGTGAGAATGATGGTTAGTTAGTCTTGGCGTGATAGACTGGGACTCGCGTCTCTCCAGTTCGTACATAGACCAACATCTGGAGACGATGGAACATTCGCGATCCAGTGGGGCCGTGCGACCATCATTGCAGAAGTTGAAGCACACCGTCTCTTCCTGGCAGTTGGAGTCACCAGTATGGTGGTCCATAGTAAATTTAGATGAGAGAGACTAAAATATTAAAGCGAAACAATGATACTCGTTAGCTTCTAATGGTGATGAAAAGTATGTAAGAGCGAAATAGTGTTATTGTTTAACCTGATTATCGCCAGAGGTACCTCACAGACCTCTGATCTGTATATTCTGTGAGGTACCCCCGCTAAGGAGATTTCTAATGGGTCACTTTATTAAACTTAATGTAAGCTATATAATCTCAGGATGGCCAAGATTTTGGCTGTGAAAGGAAAGTGCCTCGTGCAGGCCTCCGTCACAGAAAAATGCCTACAACGTTGAAGCGGAGGAGGAGAGATGGTAAAAGTGCCACTTTCCTATTCAAACTATGCTAAAAATGAGAAATTTATTCAACCTAGTGTTGTTAAAAGTATTGGGATGGACACTGGTTTACGCGAAGGTGGGGCAGATGATTTCAGTAGAATTCAACACTGTCACCTTATGCAAGTTAAAGATATTATTTTTTTAGTTGCCGCTTTTATTTATGCGGGCCTTCTTGCTAGAATCTCCTCTAACAGTTAGTTTTCAGGTCTACACATATCAAGATGTGGCTGCAAAGGGCTATGTGTTTTTCCTATCTTTAAGATATAGGTCTGCCTGGCGAGAATGCCCGATGCCCATTATGGTCACCACCACAGAGCATCCCCCTCAGACCGACAGTGTACAACCAAGTCATCTGGTGGCAGCTTCAGAATCAAATGACGATCTTGTCACATACCGCATCGTGACCACATATAATAAAACGGGGCAAACCACATTACATAAGCATTTGGAAAGCATATATCTATGTATAGTGGTGAGAGAGAGAGAGAGAGAGAGCCAGATATCCAAATATGATGACCTTCGTGAAGGCATGGAGGGCTCCAAGACCGCGCCCAGTCACCTTAGAATTAGATGGTGATCAGTGTCTCTATCCGTCACCTAGCGTTTCGAGTGCGGACCATGTGAGATCCGCACCCAGGAACTTAACATATACCTGTCTTTAGGATTGTGTGAGATAGCCCAAAGAATGCACCGCTGGAGTTTAAGATAATATAATTATTTCGCAGTGATTCCTACTTTGGCATGGAAACTAGCTAATAGGTATCCAGAGATACAGGGGGTGGGTGTATGTGGTCATCGACACTTTGATTCTAACCGCTCAGAAACCCCAATCGTTTCTAAAGTCAGTTCTAACCAACGTGGCGCAGGGACTCCACCCAATTAATAGGCCCTGAGGCAGGAGGAGCGTAGGAAGAGATAACTACTTATATTCTATCAATTTAGGGGGGCCCGAAGGTAGATGGCCAATTTATACAAACTTGCCGGTGCACGGTGTATAAGTTATCCACAGCTCCTGGAAAAGAGGCTTACACAAATGTCTCCTTAGGAGTAGTCATCCCTAGCTACTTGTAAACCTATCCTACTGAGCTAAATTAGTCAGATTTAGTCGGCCGCATGTCAGGTTCGCGTAGTGAGAACATGAACAGTGACCTCAGTGAAAAATTGATGCTGTGCGGGGAACAAGGTGGTGTGTTTGTTGTTGCTGTATAGTGTGACCTAAGTGAAGTGCACTCCACTTAGTTGTATACAAAATAAGCAACACGATATAACTGATGGCTACTGCCATATTGCCAACTAATACGGTGGAGTAAAGGCATGAGGTCACACGACCCTGCGGTGCCTATTAGATATCGGTACATAAATGAAAATAAATATATACAATTAAATATATAAACTATAAAAATAAGGTCTCAGACGACCTTGCGGTACCGACATATATCGGCACCTAGTATAAATAATACTATAAAAATGGTTACGGAGTACCTATTAGTCATCGGTACAAAAATAGTCCTAAAATCACAGTAGTTGAAGCGTCACATATCTGAGGTGCGAGATGGCGCGATTCTGAGTTGCTGCTAAGGATTATCCACACGCGATCTTTCTGATGTGGCTCACACTCATGAACGGTGAAGATGAATTTGGCCGATGGCTAGTAGATAGTCATGTACGAACACATATGAAGAACTATGCAGACGTGTAGAAATTCTGTACTTGTGCGGATTTAAAGATGCTCCATAATATTGGTAAGGGCTACGGTGAAAAGTTTTGTTGATGCAATAGCATCTTTGTGGATCACAAGACGAGATGCACTGCATAGCTCTTGCGGTGTATCAAGCAATGTTCCAATCTGGACTGTGGTCAAACTGTTAATGAAATGCACGATATATCTGCGGAGTTTGGTTCACCACTTTTTCAGCGTGGCTAGGCAGATCCGACGATGTACCCGTAAACACCGCCATCCTACATACATATTTTGCGGTGTTACATGCTGACCAAAAGGCCAATCTGCACGGAAGGTCCCTCTAGAGTGGTGGCAGTGGGGGGAACCTTCTTTAATTTATTTATTTCCCCCGGTTGATATCGGCCTGGAGCTTCCAAAATCTTATTATTGCGGATGCGGTTGGTGTGCTCCAGAGATGAGGCTCAATCCAAGATGCACTTTTTGCCGTCTATATGCCACCGTAGCTAACAGTAAGCGGTTGCCGCATGACTCGGTCTGCTCTGGCAGCCATACCACCACGTGCCTCTCTTCCCTTCCGATGATTTTCGATTTCGCTGGTTCTTTTATGCTAAATAGTGACGTCACTGTTAGAAACCATTGACACCCTCCAAACAAAATGCCTGCGCATTTGCTGTGGTGCCTCACAGCGTAGCCCTCGAGACGCAATCAACGTAGAGTGTGGAGAAATCCCATTAGATCTGCGAAGAGAGGAACGGCTTCTCAAATTCTGGACATACCTACAAAGCTCTGCACTCACCCACCCTACCAGGGAGGTATGTCTTCCATGCAAGGAGCACCTAAGACACAAGGTACTGCCCAAAATGACCAAAAAGACCAAACCACCAGGCCTGTTAATGACAGAGCTCGCCAGTGCCACTGAACTGGTAGACGTCGAAATAGAAAGCTCAAGGCCGGCTCCTGACCCGCCATGGCTACTTCCGCAGATCAAGGCGCATGACAGCCTATCCTCACAGATAAGCAAGAAAGACCCACCAGCGCTAATCAAGAGCTACGCTCTGGAAAACATCGACAACAGATGGAAGGAGCACAGGAAAATCTATACCGACGCCCCCAAAATGCCCAACTCCGGCGAATGCGGAGCAGGAGTAGTCATAGGCGACCAGGAAGAAGTCCTCAAGTACAAGCTTCCGAATCACCTGTCAATATTCACAGCCGAACTGGTGGCAATTAAAAAGGCTCTAGAATGGATTAAAACAGCAAATCCAGGCAAATACGTCATACTCACAGACTCACTAAGCTCGGTGAAGAGCTTCAAATCTAGCAGCAGCAAGAGCAGGGACAACCTAATCAAGGAAATCCGGCAGCTGTATGCAACTGTGGTGACTGACAATAAAACCGTGGACATCGACTGGGTCCCAAGCCATGTTGACATTAAAGGCAATGAACAGGCGGACGAGGCAGCCAAGCAAGCGCTCAAAGATGGAACTATGACCAGCATAGGACTCTCAAAGTCCGAAGCGAACGCCCTGGTCAAAAGGCACATCAACAGCAAATGGCAAAGAAAATGGGGCGAAAGCACAACCGGCAGATTCCTGTTCAGAATCGTCCCAGGAGTCAAACGCAAATACCAAAACCACATCCCAGGACGCCAAGGCGACATTGTATTACGCCACATCAGAATATGTCGGATCAGCGTTAACCAGATACGAAAAAAACTCAACCTGTCAGACACAGACCAATGTGAGGCCTGCAAGGAGACTGAAACTCTAGACCACTTCTTCCTACGGTGCACTGAATATGCAGACATTAGAAAGGAACTCATCAATACGCTGAGAAAGGGAAACTTCAATCTTGACCCTATAGAAGACATTATAGCGATGCGTGACCGACAGATCAACCACGAATTAATCAAGTTCGTGCTTGCATCGGACAAACACATCACATGATCAGACCACATTTTGATTAGCCCGAGACACCGACCGAAACAACAACTGAGACAACCCTCGTGAGGTGTCAGGTCCGAGGAGAAACGCAAATCACTTCCCCTAGGCGCATGAGGTGTCAGGTGCGAGGGGAAATACGTGTAAGCGAATGATTTGCTGTGTGCATGGCCTATACAGTATGTTATTTGTGACGACAAAAAAGCAAACACGTGAGATGGCGCAAGAAGCACTCTTCTGCGGCCTCTACGACCCAGGCTTGTCCTGCGGCATTTACTGCCTTCCAATCCCCCGCCTCTCCTGCGGCATTTACTGCCTTCCCACCATCGACCTCTACGACCGCTACGGCCATTGCGGCATTTACTGCCACCCCACCACCGACCCCTATGGTCACTGCAGCATTTACTGCCGCACCACCCTCGTGAGGTGTCAGGTCCGAGGAGAAACGCAAATCACTTCCCCTAGGCGCATGAGGTGTCAGGTCCGAGGGGAATCGCATCACACATTTTCCCCTAGGCGCATGAGGTGTCAGGTCCGAGGGGGAAATACGTGTAAGCGAATGATGTGCTGTGTGCATGGACTATACAGTATGTTATTTGTGATGTCAAAAAAGCAAACACGTGAGACGGCGCAAGAAGCACTCTTCTGCTGCCTCTACGACCCAGGCCTGTCCTGCGGCATTTACTGCCTTCCAATCCACGGCCTCTCCTGCGGCATTTACTGCCTTCCCACCATCGACCTCTACGGCCATTGCAGCATTTACTGCCACCCCACCACCGACCCCTATGGTCACTGCAGCATTTACTGCCTCACCACCCTCGTGAGGTGTCTGGTCCGAGGAGAAACGCAAATCACTTCCCCTAGGCGCATGAGGTGTCAGGTCCGAGGGGAATCGCATCACACTTTTTCCCCTAGGCGCATGAGGTGTCAGGTCCGAGGGGAAATACGTGTAAGCGAATGATTTGCTGTGTGCATGGCCTATATAGTATGTTATTTGTGATGTCATTCTATGAATTGTTATTAAATTCTTGAACACTTTTTATCTGGCTTGACTTTCCACTTAAGGGTCGTGACATTGTCATGAATTGAAGACCCAGAGTATGTGAGTACATGCCCCAAAACACCTGTCCACACTGTCTGTTTTCTCCTTCTATTTCTTCCAGCATTGTTCCCCTCCTTTTCTTTCAGAGCCAGAGCTGGAGCTAAAATGCAGCAACGAAAACAACAATGACAGACGGGCAGAAAGACAGATGGAGGACTGGAATGGACAACAGAACAACAGATGGGCCTGCCTGCTGGCGGACCGCGAGGGATATGGACGTGTGTCCATCTCATTCGTGGCCCGTAGGCAGGCATGCTTGTCTGTCGAACGGACTGACAAACCAATCAACAAATGGACAGACTGCCGGACAACTCTGGCACTCAATAGTGGAAATCCATACCTTTTTATGCACTTGTTACATGCAGTGAGAGTACCATGCATGACACATGAGCTAGACATATGCCCTTTTGCTATGCAAATTAGATATCTTTGAAGATATTTCGTTGACAAAAGGAAGTATGTTCAGCATTTACAATGACAAAAGGGAGTATGTGTAATATACTTCCTTCTGTCAAAGGAAATGCGGTTACTTCCTTTTGTCATTGTAATTGTCTGTGATGGGGAAGACATACATCATTTTGTTATTTTATAACTAAAAATCTAAAAAGAATTTTACATTGGCAATAGTTCCATTGAAAAGAGCAGGTCAAAATTAGGCAAGATGTGTCAAAATCTCAATTTTGAATTTTTTTTACTTACCCCCCTTTTGTCAGTGGAGGGCAGTATAGGCAGCAATAATTGTCAGCCAACTTGCTCTAAACATAATCAGCCTAGCACGTTGTAAACTATCGAATCTACGACCACCGCTCGACTAACATGTATTACCTAGTCAGTCCGTTATATAAAGGGAATAATTCTGAATGTTTTTCTTAGCCTAATTTGCCTGGCGTTCCATATGGAAAACGCCCCAGGGCGGTCTGCGCGTTCAAAATCGGCGTTTCTCGTTTTGTATATTATATGATATAATTAATGCGAAAACAGCAGATTGCCAATAGTTTGCGGATTAGTAAAACATGTTGGATTGTTTACCTATGGAACGCAATGCTGGTGGTTTTATCGACTTACGAAAGCTTTAACCGGGAACGCATTCTTGATATTTTCTCTGCATTTTAACTACTCCGGGCCACCGTAGATACTAGTCTTCGTTTACCGCGAGAATATGGTATATCCTCTCAGGGATGCGACCACCTACCATAGTGCTTTCCCGAGCTGATATAACACTTTTCATCCGCGCAAAACTAGATTTTATTTTGTGAACAATTCGGCAAATAGGTCTGACATTCAAATCGCAGTAACATTTCAATCCGGCAAGATTAAGTTATTTTATTGTGATATCAATTGTCGTAAGTACCACGACAATACGGAACAGCGTGATACATTTCTTCGCGACCTGATAATATTGATTCGAGTGACGAACGCGTCAAATACGGAAATCAACATATCGATGTGAAAGGGATTACCCATAGCATTGACTGTATTCGACTGGGCGAAAAGTTAGAGTATATTGGCTTCATAGAGCATATTTTTTATTTGACTGGTATTTCCCGGAAAAAATTAGAGCACAAAACAAGCCGGAGCCAAAACGTGTGGCTTGTTTCGTGAAGTATGTCACGTGACGCAAAATATGAAAATGCGGGACTTAGGCAGCTGAATTCTACTATTATTCAGAATTCACTGTCTGAAAACAGCGCTGAAAGGTGGATTTTATTCTCGAGATAGTAAAATTTAGCCGATTAAGGCTCGTTTTAAACGCAGTTGTGAGTGCGAGAGCTCAATAGTTGCCCAGAGTTGGCATGCAGTAAATATATGCATCTGTTTGGAATTTATTTAATTTTCCATACATATGATTTCTATTACATTTTGAATTTTAGTTCACTTTATATTCGTGTTTATGCCTGCATCTCTGGTCCACCGTACACTAACCCTAGCACTCGCCCTCGCGCTCGCAATCGCTCTAGTGTGTTTCGAGAATATCCTAATCTCTGCTCTGGGGGCTGTGCGATTTTACTCTATATCTGTCAAGATTTGCGTAATTTTCTCAGTTCCCTTCTATGGAAATTGCGTAAATTGATTAAAATCGTATAGTTTTAAATTGTGTACCTCAATGTAACGAAACGAAATAAATCTTACCATATGATGATTTCATCAGTATAAATTAATATTTTTTTAAGTTGTAAAACTGAATTAGAGACACGAGTAACTAGTTCAACGTGACAATTACATTTTTTACGAATAGGCACTAGATCATCATATGTTAAGATTTATTTCGCTTGAGCGTTACATCGATGTACACAAATTAAGCCTCTAAAAGCATACAATTTAAACAATTTTGTTTTCACGCATTCTGTAATGATATACACATTTAATGGTGTTAATTAAGGGCGTGAACCACTTCGCAGATGGAAACAGAGTCTCAATTTAATGGCAACTAACAACAGGAAAGCTACTATTTATTTTGTAAATAATTCGACAGAAACTTGTGAAGGAACAGTCGCATACATATGGGGTGGGGGTGGGGCAGATTTCTCCAGCTGAGAAATGTTAAGGGAAATATTTTGTGGAAACACTTATTTCCACAGATTATTTCCTAAAAATGAATTATAACTCTGACTGCAGGGAATAGCCTCTCAGAACGTCAGATGTTCACAATTTTCCGTAAGATTCTTATTCCATTAGAATTGTCCCCAAAATGGGAACACTTTCCACTGTTTGATCCTCTGGAAAACCCTTAAAATCGGAACTATGCCCCTTTAACCTCACCCACCCGCTCCACCTTTGCGTCTCCATTCACACGTACCCCTTGCCAAATTTCGTGCACGCCCATGTACCGGTACAGAACATAGCAAACGTTATATTTTTCACAAGATTATTAATGGCAGCTCGTTCTATGCATCATATGCATTATAAATTAAACCCGAATAAAGTGCATGCGTTCATGTGCGTGCGTGCGTGCGTGCGTGCGTGCGGGCGGGCGGGCGGGCTGGCGGGCGGGCGTGCGGGCGTGCGGGCGTGCGGGCGTGCGTGCGTGCGTGCGTGCGTGCGTGCGTGCGTGTGTGCGTGCGTGCGTGCGTGCGTGCGTGCGTGCGTGCGTGCGTTCATGTGTGTTTGTGTGGGGGGGCGTGTGTGTGTGTGTGTGGGCGCGTGTGCGCGCGCGCGTGCGTGCGTGAAGGGCGCGCGCGTGTGGGGGGGGGGGGGGGTGCGCGTGTGTGCTCGTGTGCATGCATGTGCATGCCTGCAGGAATGAATGAATGAATGAATGAACGAACGAACGAACGAACAAATGAATGAATTTTATTTTCAGACCATTGCCCAATCAGATGTCAAGACGTGACCACCGATATTCCGTTCTGTGATGGCACGGCGCATGAAAAGCGCGACATATAATTCAAAGTCGTGCTTCAGTCGAGTAACGCATTAGTATTACTCGAAAGCTCAAAAGCACGACTGTGAGTCGCGCCATGCCCGAAAATTTGATTTATATGTCGAACTTGTGTCACGCTAGTTAAGCTTGTAATTTTCAGGTAAATTTAGCTCGCGTGTTTGTATGAGAAGTTTGACTTATAAATTAGGTCTAACACCTCCCCAACCAGGATACGAGCGTCACGCGGGCGAGCATTACGCATTAAGAAATTAGTTTACGCTTCCATTATAGACTATGCTAATTGCTAAACTGCACGCCTGCGCGACAATCTGAAAGCGTAAATCGCTGACACGCCGATCTAAATTAGAAATCAATTCTAATGTTTACACCCTAAGCGATCGACAAATCGCATATGGCCAATTATTTGACTGCACAGACAGACAGACAAACAGACAGACAAACATTGATAACATGCTTGGTGCAGTCAACCAGTCACATTTCACGCGGTTAGTGTATGTTTATCTGTCTGTGGTTGTACATAGGAAAAACTTAAAACTATCTGATTTTAAACAAGAAAGACTGTTCTCGGGATAATTTCTGATCTACAGTTTTCTCGTAAATTACTGATGATTTCAGTCAATGTTATTCAAACAAGAATTTACAAACTCTGATTAGATAATAATAGGTACAATAATGGAGGAATCCAGTTTATAGGTCAATCATAATCAACTACGCCACATAGAGGTTGACATCATAATCCAATGTCCCAAATCACAATCATAATTGACAGAAACAAGCCGTCTTTAAGCTGAAATAGTCTGTCAAGTTGTACGAATTGTACGTCTTTACTATTTGATGAACATGATGTTGAATATTTTGAAACTAATTGGACATCAAACAGTCAAATTAGTTTCAAAATATTTAACAGCTTTTAGTTTTCTGGAAATTGGGAGCCAGAGAGTGCAGCGATCGATTGCTCCCAAAACACGTCACAGGCAAATCGTGATTGGAACCGAGCTAGAGATGGTCGGAGTATAGCTAAAACAGGATTTCTCCATTTTGCTTCCATGTATATGTATTCCGTCAAATCATCCTGTCTTGTCATGGCACTATTCCTTCTACTGAGTTGAAGAACTGACAGAAGTTTTCATGTATGACGAAGGCTTCTCGACCAGCGCAATTTCCTCCAATGTGCCTTAATGGATGAATGGTACCATCTGCTTAATGGATGCATGGAACCCTCTGCTTAATGGATGCATGGAACCCTCTGCTTAATGGATGCATGGTGCCCTCTGCTTAGTGGATGCATGGTACCCTCTGCTTAATGGATGCATGGTGCCCTCTGCTTCTCTTGCCTGATCAAGCCACATCCGATTATCCATTGGTTACAGGAGTAAGTTGTGCAAAAGGAAAGCTGCCATCACCACGACATCAGCTTTGTGAGAAAGATATACTCCATCTTGTGGAAAGAATCCCAAAAGCCTTTTTTCAACAGCCATCCTTGCCCTAGAATGTCGAAAATCCTATGTGCGTCTTTCCAAAGGCTGATTTCGTCCTTGCTATGGATGCATTTAAGCGGGAATGCTGCATCACCTACGGTGACAAAGGGCATTCTGCCTGACTGTGCTGAACTTGGCAAGAGAGAAGCGAGGCAGTAACATTCACCTTGTCCGATAAGATGTGTTCAGCCAAATCAAATATGATATTCATTTGTTACCTCTTTCGCCTATTAAAATAAATTTAAAAATAGTCAACATTTGATCTGAATAATTGCTTTGTGCCTTTTATAAGATAGTTGTATTATAGGAGAGCTTAAAGACATTGCATTATGTAGTATCAATTTACAACACCTGTATTATTTTCAAAATCAACATGATACAGGCATAAGGGGCTTGATATTGTCCCAGGGCTTAAGATATGCTTGCAAACCGTCTATTAGTTGTGAGTATTTAGTGACATTTATGATGGTTTTTTAATTGCTCCAATTAGACAGGTCAATATGAAAACAGAGCTTGAAATCAGACATTATATAATAAGAAATGGCTTGCACCCTAAGCCAATGTAATTTGTGTAATTATATACTCGAGTTATTACGCTTATTGATACCCTAAATTATGAGGTTATACGTCACGAAATACATATTATAATATACCCTATTTACCCATAATGAAGAGAAATTGCACGTGAACAGTTCTAAGCACAATTGAATGCACGCCCTTAGAAAATATGTGTCTGGTTTGGTCATATACGTGCGCATGACGAACGTAATCGCACGCTAGTGTGACGCACGCATCCGTTTTGGAGGAGGTGTTAGAAATAGACCGGTCAAAGTAGTTTCAAAATAAACAACGTCATAAACACGTGTGTGCTTGGTAATAGGTGAAGGACAGTATGTCAGCTGGCCGATAACCATACCCTGTCCTGACGCGCGCGCTGATTGGTTAAGACATACCGTTATGACGGCACTACTTAGTATAAAAGGAACAGCGAAATCGAAAATCATCAGGTGCCTATTGCACCGTTGAGGTGTTAGTTGGTCGGTCGTTGAAAAAAGGGTAACGGCCATCGTAAGAGAGCAACGTCTGTTGCACAGTATGAGCTAGATGTAGCGTCACGACGCGCAAGCGCCTCAGTTTTCACGTCTGCTCACGAGCAGTAGTTAGATCGGCGTCTGCACCAGCGTGCACAGATTTTAATGCAAGTAGCACTCTGTAGGTCTATATGGAAAACGATGACC
>CM067374.1:131514705-131559705 GCA_034401795.1 Chaetoderma sp. LZ-2023a
GGGTTAAATTCCTGTTTTATTAGTGCGTAAAACGTCAACTTATTTGAAACATTGCTATTATAGTTTCAGATTGAGAAGTCGAGAACTCGGATTTGGAACTAAATCTGATGCTAAGATATAACTGATACCGGTTTGATTATGTAGACGGGTCGGGCTTGTATCTGACTGCAGAAGATTCTCTGGGTTCGGAAAAGACGAAGTGTTTTTCTCTAATCACAGAATGAACTTAGCACTTAATCATAGATTTAACGAATATATTTTATTAGCTGATATAACTGAATGAAGCAAATAAGTCGTATTGCAGACTGTAAATCAATCTAAACTTTATCTATACAAACTTGGTTCCCAATTATCAATCGATAAACACAAGAATTGCAGAGGCTAACTAATTTAAATACTGAGCAGACGTTTACAAAGATGTACACTGACTTCAGGATCATCGGATGACGGAGTGATGTCGAAGCACTGTCGACAGTGCCTTGGACAAAAAGGTGTTCATGACTATCGTCACACACAAGGAGAAAAAGCGGTAGTCCGGATTCTCGTTGCTTACCCAATAGAATTCCCACACACTCTCTTAAAGATGCGTGTTTCGACTAGTTCCGATTAATACTCGCGGGAACCGTTCTGAAGGATATATTATAACATCTCGTTGATATTGCACCACACTCACGTCATGATATTGTGATTCCACGCATAGTTTCGTGTTATTGTTTAGCTTGACAGCTCGGGCACAGACTTCTACCTGAACCCCTAGGATTCACTCATATATTGTTTGTCTAATTAGGCTTTGTCAATGTACAAATAATCCTCATATGCCGTTGTCACGGCCTGAGTGTAATAAAGAAAATACGAAAATACGATAACATGACGGTCATCAGCACCACAGTACCGCATCACTCTGTGATATCTGACCTAGCACGTACTGTGGATCTAGTCACGGGAAAATCCGTAGCCCGCGCAGCACATGAGTCAGCAGCGCCTGGCAAAGTGCTGTCATACTAGAAAACCGGTCATTTAACCATTGCCTCTATTAAAAATTCATAAAGTTCTCAAATTTATCCGTTCTTGCCATATGCTTAAATAGCTACGATTGTCCTTAAAACAATTCTGTATTGAAATAGTCAATCCTCAGCCGCATTTTATATATACCCGCCAATATTCGTTGCATCAAGATTCATTCAGTAATAATAAAACTAGTATTTCCTACAGGCCTAGCTAACCATGCTTGGATTTCGGATAAATTGTATAGCACCATCAGTAAATGCGTTTGACCTTTAGAAATATAATAGTTTGCATTTGTTGTTACGAACTAACACATAGTTTGCGTTTGCCATTACGAAAAGTTGCGTTTGTTGTTACGAATTGTATTCAAAATAGTTTGCATTTGTTGCTGTCCAAAGGTGAGTAATTATTTCATTCAATTCATTCCATTCATGCCACATTTATTAACAATGACGCTTGCTGTCTTCACTATAGACCCACGCCATTGCTAAAGTAAATGTTCCGTCTTCCTCCTACTATTCTACCCTTCCTTCTTGTCTGTTCGTCCATCCTTTATTCATAACTTAAACGTATATCGTATTCTAGCACACAGCGTAAAATAGGTTCTCACATCACGCGCTCCTAACTAGGTCATCCTGCGCATCTATCTATATACATGATATTTGCTAGATGAATAAAAACAAGTGCGTACATGTTCAAACGCACACATATACACGCACACATCCACATATGTTACATAAATGGTTTCTCATAAAAGCTGTACATAAATCACGATGGCGCTGTCATGACGTAGAAGATATTTATAACTGAGATGAATCTATCAAAAAGACTACTAAAAAGACTAACAGAAGATTTGGTCTTCAGGCTCGCCAGCTCGAGAGGTCTTATGCAAATAATGCTTAAGACAGGAACCGACAATCTTGAGGCTAGCTACTTCCTCAAAATCCCCATATTCGAATCCGGATATCGACTTATGCCCACCGACCGAAGTTAAACGCCCATCGTACGAGTGGTCGCTTAACTGCTGTGCTCCATCAACAGCACTCTAATCTCTCCCCACCCTTAATCACTCGTGGAGAATTTACAATGTCATCTCAATTATAAACGCAATGCTCAACATCTAGCCTAACACATACACAACTAAATACACAGAATAACATTATCGAGTCAATATACGTATGCGAATATCAATACATAAACCATAACAGCATGCCTACTACTATTCTGTAATCACGCAGTTACTCACACTAATAACACAATACAATTTACGTACATAATAGGATAAAATAATAAAGATGATGAAGTATATCCGGCACGCAGAACCATTAGACGGAAAAAACTGTACAAAAGTGAAATCTGAAGCTGCCGCGCAGGTACAACAAAAATGAACTATACATTAAATAAGTACAAAACACATTACGATATGAAAATGCGTGTCGGTCGGACACTTATAGTATCAATCGGGTATTTTACTCAAAATGGTGCATCGAAAGAGACACCCGCGATCTACATTACCAGAGTTGTCAGAACCGGTGGTCCCGAGCCTTGTTTCATTGTGCTTGTCACCATCATTGGTTCTTCGTCACCCCGCCTCGGTTGATCAGCCTGAGTCGGCGTATGGACCCAGTCAGCTTCAACCCTCTGCTTCTCCCCATCGATACAGCATCGTCTTAAAACCGCTAAGACTCTTGGTGGGATGCCGCACCGATATCGAATAAATACTATAAAGAATGTAATAATACATGTAGATAAAGCAATGATAATAACAGAGTTATGTCCTAACACCTTGATACTAGTCGCGTCAATATCTATTTCTGATAAAGGTGCTAGATTTACAAATTTGACTTTCTGAAAACGTTCCCACTTGGTATGCTCAAGGTGTTTAATTATTTGTGTCTGATTCAGTACATCCGTTATATCGATGTTAGTCATGTTCAGTACCGGTGCCATCTTGGTATACCAGTGCTCATAGGCCATAATGGACCTATATAATATCGTCAATGCACCTATAGATTACGGACCGTATACCCACTCCCCGCCCTACCCCCAATAGAAATTATGATATTCCTTGGAAAATTGTCCATTTATGGGTACATATTTCGCCATAACATCATTACCCACAGGTAATATTCCCAAAGTATCATTCTGATAACAGGTAAAGCAGAGGCTGTCATGTGCAACATCCGAGTAATGGTCTTGTACTCGTCAACTCTAAGGAATTTACTTACCACAGTAGGTCTCCTCCCATGAACCATGGCTACAGAAATTATAATTAATAGCGTGAAAACCTTAAATAGATTCATTATCGAATTTGAAAAGTAAACTTAAAACTAAAATGTTAACTGACATTAAATCACAGATCTTTAACTGCTGAATAGTAGGCGATGTTATTCTACCCATAGCTGTTGAATACACAAACTAAATTTTATGCATGCACGAATCAAACAATAACGTGGAATAGATACTAAAATGGACGTTACAGATAAAGCACACTGGTAAATCATACCATCTATTGCGCAGTGAAAGAGATATGACGGTTGATGACGGCGGTTATATTGTGAATGAATTGCGCATCATACACTGGGCGACTAATTACTCCGATGCGAGGTTGTTTTCCCTTCATGGCACTAAAATAATCTGGCCTATGCGGACGCTTACGCAATCCATAGCTTGAAATTGGCATTTGGCCAAATATATGTCTGGACTCAGCCAGAGTTAAATCCATCAGTGATGCATCATCGTCTGTTATTACTGATTGCGCCATCCCACCATCATCCATGATTGACTCACCAATGGGTTCTTCCACCTCAGATTGAACGGGCACCCCCACCCCTTAGTGGACTAGGTAGCTCTTTAGGTCGTGAAGGACCAGGTTCCCCTACTGGAACAATAGGTGGTACATGTTCCTTACGGAACTCAGTCAGTTTTTTTCAGAACAGCCCTGTCCAGTGCCGGATGGCTAGCAGCAGTGTGCTTACCAGGCCTCCGGATGGTTCATTCTCGACCAGTGTCCCAACAGATCTCAGGGTCTACAATTCTGAGCTTGGACACGTTAAGAACTCGAATCTTTCAAGATCTCTGATAGCGAATACGGGCCACAGGGCCATTGATCCGATGGACTTCATACTCGCTTCGGTTGACGTATGGGCATGCATCAAGGCGTTATTCATGCTGGTAAGATGATTGGCAAGATCCTGAAATCCATCTACGGGTATTGCCATAGGCAATCTACCATGCCGGCCATAGGTGAGATAAAATGGAGTATAACCAGATGTAGTGTGATGAGTGTTGCACGACGCCATCAATGCAGAACCCAACTCATTCTCCCACACTCGAGCTTGATTGTTGACTCCCTTCTGGATCAACTCTTTCAGGGTGCGATTAAATCGCTCCATCCTACCATTCGTCTGAGTATGGTATGGACTAGTTCTACGATGATCTATCCCGTAGTTACTGTGCAAGATTGTCAACTCCCGCCCATTGAACTCACACCCCTGATCAGTAATCAGGATTTCTGGGACACCATGTCTTGCACAGTACTCATTAAAGAACTTATCTTTAACTTCCTCTTCCCTCTTCGACGGGATGGGATAGGCTTCCGCCCACACAGAACAATGATTGATTATTGTAAGAATACACCGATTGCCCTTGGTTGACTCTACAAATGGGCCAATCTGTCCAGGATATTTAGCCATAGACATCTCCGTGTACTTCGGACAGGTAACTATAAGGCGGTGCACCTGGCATGTGGCACATCGGTCCAGCATCTCTATAACATCTTTCCTCAAAGACTTCCACAAAAATGAGTCTCGAATGAGACACTTAGTCTTCTGTAGACCGTGATGACCCACCCGTTGGCGCATTTCTTCAAGCACGCGCTTGCGATACCATGATGGCAACACCAGATGAGTGTACTCAGAACCCAAGGCCGAGGGTGCATGTGTGCAATACAGGGCGCCATTAAACACTGCATACTCTTTAGGTACCTCTGTGAACAACTCCGGAAATTCTTTGAGTTGGTTGACACATAATTCCTCATAGGGTATATCATACACTTCTAGAGGTATATACAGGAGAATACTATCTTCTACCTCCGGAATCATGTGGTCACCAGTGGCGAATGATGCGGCTTCCTGAGGTTGTCTCAGAAGTGACAACATGTCTGGTCGATATACTCAATCTTGCACCAATACTCGGCTATCAGCACAGCCCAATGTTGGACCTTCGTGTTTCTCACCTCTCCCACAAACAAACTCTTAAGAGGTTTGTGGTCAGTAAACATGGTAAACCCAGCTCCAACCAGATAGGGTCGCAACTTCTTCAGAGCGTAGACCACAGCATAAGCCTCTTTATCAATGACTGACCAGTTCAACTGGCTGTACTTAAGAGTACTGTTTGCCTACTGAATAACCTTCTCAGCTCCCTGATCAGCTTCTTGTACCACAATTGTGCCTATCGCATGAGAAGAAGCGTCGGTATACAAACGGTATGGCTTTTGCAAATTGAAGTATGCCAGCACAGTTCTACTGCACAGCAAATCTTTCAACTTGCCAAAAAAGTCTAACTGCTGTTCAATCCCCCACTCGAACCATTTATAATTCTTGGTCAGTTCTATCAGCGGCCTTGCTATTTCTGCATAGCCTGGCATGACATAGAGACAGGTAGATGAACTTTTAAACATGGGGCTCCCAGAGGTACCACACAGACTCGTATGTCCGCAGAGGTATCCCCGCAAGGGAGGCTCCCGTACACGAGACTTAACTACTTAGCTTAATATAAGTTATTATACCTCTAAGCTGAAAGGAAGAAGGTTATCTCGGAAGAAAGGTTAGGTGCCTCACATGGGCACTACTCCTAGTGCTAGTTTGGGTGAGGAGTATTATCCTCGCGTGGACTGTCGTTGCTGAATCCTTGCGAGAGGCAAGTGCCTCGCGCAGGCCTCCGTCTCGGGAAGGTGCCGCCACTGCTTAAAGCGGGAGAAGAGTAGTAGGCAAAAATGGGCCCACTCTAATATTTCAACCAAAAATGCTTGAGAAAGAAAAGACCATACCTAGTGAGATTATGACTATAGGGGTGCGTGCTGTTTTATATGAAGATGGGATGAGCGATTCCCGATTCCCTCATCACCGTCTTATGTAATTTTTAGAATGCTGAATTAGTAGTTGCCGTTTTATTTATGCGGGCCTTCTGCCTTGCTTAATTAGCTATTAGTTGTTTTCAAAACAAGAACTATTTTTGGCCGCAAATGGCTGGTATCTACTTAGCTATTAAACACGGTTGTCACTGAGAACAGATGCACTAAGACATCAATACTGAAGACAGCGCTCATACATTTTACGTAGCAAGATTTCCGAACTGGATAAGAATCCGGACATCCTGCTCCGTAACCACATAAAACGTTATAAGACATTTACAGTGACTTTTTTCATAAAAGCATTATTAGATCATTGTCCTATCGCTATGGTGGGGGTGAGAGAGACGAATACCCACCATAAATGTCATTCCCGTAAGGGCGTGGCAGATGTTAAATATCATGCCCAGACATTCTTATGGAATTCGGTGGGATACGCATCTCGCCCATCACCGAGTCCTATGGAACTAACCGTGTGCCCTGGCATTAGGTTTATATACAAGTTACCCTGCTTTGCACTGCGGTGCGGGAGGTTTGTTCAGTAAATAAAATAATAATTAATATATGTTTTCGCAGTACTTTCCTACATTGGCTAAAGTGCTAACTACTAAGTATCCAAAGATACGCGGGAATGTGTGTGATACCGCACCCTGGCCATCACCGCTCGGAAACACCAACAGTTTCCCAGAGTCGGATCAGCCCATGGTGTGGATGGGGACATCCAAACAATTAAGAAGCCACTAGGCTGAGTAGAACATGAAGAGAGACAAAATCTTGGAGTTATGAGTCTTACCGGAGTGTGGGGCTAGATTATCACACTGCCGGAAGAGAAGAGTATATTACAGAGTATGTAATGAAGAAAGTGTCTCTAAACAATTTGAACCCAGCCTATCGAGCTGAATAGAAAAGGTTTAGTCGGTAGCATGCCTGGCTAAACAGAGTTATATCACGGACAGCGACCTCAGTCAAAAACTGTTGGTGGCGGGAGAAAGTGCTGCATGTATAAGTGTTGATGTATAGTGTTTTCTACGTGCACTGCAGTCCTATATTTTCTATAAATAAGCAAACCATATGAACGGATAGCCACTGGCCATATATATATACATAATCTAACCAGAACAAGTAATACTGTATCAAATGATCAAGGTATATATCAGTACAGCTTAACGAACCTACTATAGTGCGGTTACCAACACATTGATGAAAAATTTGAATAATTATAAACAGATACAGAAATTATAACTAGCGGTCCTAAGACCGTTACGGTTCCTTTTAGTCATCGGGATGGTTCTTACGGATACAATATAATTAACGAGACCCATATAGAGAAATAATTAAACTGTGAAGTATAGTTACTTGAATACTCGGTAGTCATTCTTAAGTTATGCTACCGTGTTACTGAAATTGATACGTCATTCCGTAGTCGACATGCGATGATGCATTTGCAGGAAGCTGGAAAGTTCCCGCGGGTTGGTTCCCGCAAGCTGTTTTCCACAAACAAGATTTCCGCAAGAACACTCATGGCGGGACTACATCGCTCAGCACCGTAAACCTAATAGGATGTCTAACGAGCAGTCAGTAAAAGATACAATAGTATTACTGTGGTGAAGAAAGTTCCCATACACCGATGGCATGGATGGAAGGTGTAAACAGCCCAATCACAAGTGGGGGTTGTCAGATGCGAATGAAGATACAAAACAAAGCTTCACAGTGCTGGGTACGTCAGCCAGCTCTGAAGACGCATGGGGCAGAGTTTACTTGCTGCGGTCGAAAGTCAGAAGAACCTACACGATATTAGTGTGGTGACAGTTGAAATACCACTTTTAGGCGTGGCCGGAAGATCTGGCGAGTCATCCATCAAAGAACATCCTGCCTCTACATCTGTAGACTCACATATTCAGGATGTAAAGGCCTCACCGCAAATTTCTGTTCCGATGTAGACATTGATATTCGTGAACAATAATCAGAAGTTTCGAATTACTCCCATAGGTAGGGAGTTACAAAATTGTTTTAGTGCCGTAGGTTGGGAAACTGCCAGCTAAGGGAGAAGAACCCGACACATAGCGAAGTAAAACGTGTATTGTCTGTCGCGATGATGGTAGCTGGTACAGATCCAACCTGTTTGGCCCCTAGCCGAGGATGCTCTTGATCACTGGATTGCGTCTCCTTTTATACTCCTCGTGACGTTACAGGCGCAGGATCCAACCAATCATCGTTCGAGCAACAGTCAATCAGCGCATAGCTAATAATAGTGCAGCCGAATGTTCTAGAACATTCTAGATGTTTTGCGTCCACGTGGTTATGATGTCACGGCAATATTTTGAAGATAATCAAGAAGGGTGATAACTCAGCCATCTCTTAATGGATTTTGAAATGGGTTACAGATTTAAAAAGCCCGCTGAATTCTGGTCTTGATCAATGGCCGATTTGACGGAAACAGGCAATCAATAAGAATTACAGGGTACCATCTCAGTACACTAAAAGCGCCACCCTATCTTGGTCGTTTTCGAAACGTGATCTCTCCTATAGGCCTATATACGCGTATGGCTCTACCCAGGGGGGCGTGTTCAGGAAACGAATCCAGGACGGGCGGCGCGTACCCAGCTTAGCCATACGGGGTGCGGAGTTTATGGTACATAATATGGGCACTGATTATTGGAATGTCCAGATTGACCACATTTCGTGCATCGGTCATTGAATATCGTCCGGTTGTTCTGAGTCAGTTGGGTTCAGCACTGAGATGTGTAGTGCCCGTTATTACCACAATTAAAGCATGTGACATTGGATTGACTGTTCTGCAAATTTTGGTTTCTGCCATTACCATTGTTCGATTTTGAACTACGACAATTTCGGGAAATGTATCCTATTCTACTGCAATTATAACACGTTTTGTTCTGATTTTTGTTCTGTTGCAGCTGATTTTCTTGTCATTGTTGCGGCGGTTGGTTTAGTTTATTCGGACAGTTTCATTTAATATGTCCTTCTTGTTGCACTCGAAACGTCCAATCGGCTCCTTCTTCTGATTACTGTGCATTTGTGTCGGGGCTTGAGTATGTGTCTGGGTAATCATCGAAGCTATTGACTTCATTAATGGCTCTTGCATCCATTTAATCATCGAATACAAATCTATCATCATTTTGTCCTGTGTCATCACGAGTTTTGCTAGTCATTGGGTGGACATCAGTGCTCGGATTTGTCGGTCTATTACGTCCACTTCCATATCCTCTTCATGTCGTGTCGGAGTAAGATGCATGGCATTGAGTAGATCATCTAAATCTCCGTGCTGTTTGGTGAAGGTTATGGCTTCCTCTAATGTCCTATTCCCCTTAATAACAACTTGGTGTGCTAGAGCGACATTGGATAACGCGTTTACGTATGCACGTACTACGATCCTTTCGCTGTGTTCATTGATGTTGGGGTAGGCATTCTTGTCTAAAGTTCAGAATCTCCTGTTAAAGGTGTTGATATTTTCGCCTTGCCTTTGCTTGACAGTCTCCAGTTCGCATTTAATGCACTCTTTCTCATTCGCAGATACAAAGAATTTCACAACGTATTGGTAAAGCTCGTGCCAAGTGACTGTTTTTCTATCTCGGTTCGACAGATAACCCTCAATATCTTTGTGTAGTTGTCCCCCTATGGTCCAACTTATGACGTAAGCTGTGTCTCCTGGTTGGTGGGGGTGCATCACATCCATAGCGTAACGTTTCTAGGTATTCTCTCACCTCTGACTGTATATGTCCATCATAGTGTTGTATATGCCGCTCGTGATCATGCAACAATCCACGCCTGATTCGATCTTCTTCCCTTGCATTGGATATGTTAGAGAACCCCCTCATGCTGTTCTTTAGATCAATAGTCATTGTGATGAATACATTCCACAAGTTTTTGGTGATCGATGTAGTTCCTCCTCCTTGAGCCATTGTTGATGGTGCCTGAGATTGACTTAGAATTAGCTGCGGGCAGGGTCGACTGGGTAGTGTCTACGAAAATGGTGGATCAAGCAGCGTATGGCAAGTGCTTTGAGTGTCTCGGAAAGAGTACGAGTCCTGAATTGTGGCAATGTATTCTTCTATCCCCTCTATGGTGATTAAAGGTAGTAAATATGTAGATTAATCTGGCCAATGGTTTCGGGGTCTGGGATACCAGATAGATTCCTGGTGGCTGAAATACTAGGAATCTCTATGGTAACTGTGACGGTATTGTCAGCTTTGTATTCGGTATGCATTGATAACTTGATCTGAGCAACAGACTAGGTCACAGAATTCGAAGATGGTGTTGGAAATTCGTTGAATGACTTGTTTGCTGTTGTATGATGATGGTTGCGGACTATATGTCGACTGAGTGGATGTGTTATCATTCATTACTTGGTACTCACAGATATAGCTGATGATGTCCTTCAGAAAGTATGCACTTTTCACAATCTAATCCAATAGTTCTAATCTGAGATTAATCCTGGCAGGCACGCCAAATGAGAAGTCATGAACTCTGTTTCAGAACTAAAAGTGATGCTAAGATATAACTGATACTGGTTTGATTATGTAGAAGGGTGGGCTTGTATCTGACTGCAGAAGATTATCTGGGTTTGGAAAAGATGAAGTGTCTACTCTAATCACAGATTGAAGTTAACACTTAATCATATATTTAACGAATATATTTTATTAATTTATTTAACTGAATAAAGCAACTTAGTGGTATTGCAGACTGTAAATCAATCTAAACCTGATCTATACAAACTTGGTTCTCAATTGTCAATCGATAAAGACAAGAATTGCAGAGATTAACTAATTTAAATACTGAGCAGACGTTTACAAAGATGTACACAGACTTCAGGATCATCGGATGACGGAGTGATGTCGAAGCACTGTCGACAGTGCCTTATATAAGACAAAATGGTGTTTATGTCTATCGTCACACAACAGGAGCAAAAGAGGTAGTCTGGATTCTGATTGGTCAAGCCTCCTATCTTACCCAATAGAATCCCCACAAACTCTCTTGAAGATGCGTGTGTTCGACTAGTTCTGATAGTTCTCGCTGGAACAGTTCTGAAGGATATATCATAAAATCTCGTTGATATTGCACCACGCTGCCGTCATGATATTGTGAGTCCATGCATAGTTTCGTGTTATTGTTTAGCTTGGCAGCTCGGCCTCAGACTTCTACCTGCATCCCTAGGATTCACTCATATATGATTTGTCTAATTAGGCTTTGGTAACATGATGGTCACAGCACCACAGAACCGAATCACTCTGTGATATCTGACCTAGCACGTACTGTGGATCTAGTCACGGGAAAATGCGTAGCCCGCGCAGCACATGAGTCAGCAGCGCATGGCAAAGTTCTATCATACTGGAAAACCGGTCATTTAACCATTGCCTCTATTAAAAATTCATAAAGTTCTCAAATGTATCCGTTCTTGCCATATGCTTTCGAGCATTGACTGCTTAAATAGCTACGATTGTCCTTAAAACAATTCTGTATTGAAATAGTCAATCCTCAGCCACATTTTGTATACACCCGCCAATATGCGTAGCATCAAAATTCATGCAGTAATAACAAAACCAGTATTTTCTAAAGGCCTAACTAACCATGCTTGGATTTCGGATACATTCTATAACACCATTATGAAATGCGTTTGACCATTAGAAATAAAATAGTTCACATTTGTTGTTACGAACTAACAACTAGTTTGCGTTTGTCGTTACGAAAGTGTACATTTGTTGTTACGAATTGTATTCAAAATAGTTTGCATTTGTTGCTGCCCAAAGGTGAGTAATTCTTTTATCCATTTCATTCCATTCATGCTGCATTTACTAACAGTGACACTTGCTGTCTTCACTATAGGCGTGCGCCATTGCTAAAGTAAATGTTCATTCTTCCTTCTACTATTCTATCCTTGCTTCCTGTCTGTTCGTCCGTCATTTATTCATGACTTAAACGTATATCATATTCCAGCACACAGCGTAAAATAGGTTACGACATCACGCGCTCCTAACTAGGTCATCATGCGCATCTATCTATATACATGATATGTGTTGGATAAATAAATACAAGTGCGTACATGTTCAAACGCACACATATACATGCACACACGCACACATATTACATACATGGTTTCTCATACACGCTATATATAAATCGCGATGACGCTGCTATGACGTAGAAGATATTTATAATTGAGATGAATCTATCAAAAGACTACTAAAAAGGCTAACAGAAGATTTGGTCTTCAGGCTCCCCAGGTCAAGAGGTCATATACAAATAATGCTTAAGGCAGGAACCGACAATCTTGAGGCTAGCTTGAGGCAGTTCCAGAGCACCAGAAAATCGTCAACATGTCTGTCTCACGTAAAATATTCAAGGTAGTCAAAGAAAGAAGCTATAATTCAGATACACTTGCCATCTTGAAATACTGACTCCTGTCACGTGACAAAATGTAAAGCATTGTTTGTCTGCATGGCCACCAACAATTTAATTAGCCAGACTCAAGTTGTGTACCACCATAAATATCATAGCAAGTCTGTAGAGTCAGGTTGCGGTAGGCAGTCTCCCAAACACACATGACCTTGCCGATTCCCGATTCATATTTGAATCGCCGCTAATCAGCCGACTAACGCCGATTCTCAATTGGGGCAAAGTCATCCACCATCAGATTAACACCAACTGTTTGTCTATTAGCCGGATTCAATACGTATTCTAGATATGCCCCGCCCATGTATAGCTACAAGCAGCTAGAAATAGCAAAAAGTTAGTTACATGAATTAATTTCCCCTTGCGGTGCTCCTGGCAATTTATTCATACTAGCTTGTTATAAATAGCATTACGCCGACATTGGCTGTCAAAGACGCTGATTAAGCACCGATGTCGAACGCCCCTTCCAGTTACCTGTCGTCTGTTCCTTCTTCATTCTCCCTATTTACAGTGCATATGTCATTAAACAACGGAAAATGATTCTAATGCCCTGGAATGCTTCAATGGCCTACGCTCGACAAGGCCAACTTCATTGCATCAAGGTTACCACATCCGAACGTGCACTCAGTTTTGATATAACCAACCATACCATAATAATATACCGATACTGACCTGCAGTCCAGCTCAGAGATAAATAAACCCGTTGCCAAATGAAAAAAAGACCAGGAACATGTTAGTTTGCACAAAGTTGAACATGATGCAAGCAATGCACTGAAGAATATTTGAACATATTTGGATTGAATGACTTTGCTGCAATTCCTTTCCATTTTTAGCTATGCCCCACCCATCACTAGCTAAGCTCCACCCACACCTCTCCGTGTTGGGATTGATCGATCCCAAATTTCCTAGCTATCAATTTCCTGAAACTATACAGGGAAGCTGTTGAATATGGCAGCAACAGCGCTCAGTCAAATTAGTGTCAAAATATTCAACAGAATATTTATTAAATAGTAAAAGCAAACAATTTGTACAACAACGCATAGACTGTCTTCAAATATGCGTTCGTGACGTACTTATCGTCGTCATTAATGACGTCATTCATTATGATGTCATTTTACTCATCACGGAGTTCATTATGACGTCATATGATGGGTGGGTAGTCTGGAAAGTTGAATTATGTTCCAAATATTCAACAGTACGTGTTATTTGACGTTGGAGCCGTGCTAGGTTATTTCTAATCTGCGCTGTAGATAGAGCCAACGATCATTTTTGCCTCGCCCATGAAGCAGAAAGCGAGACACAGGGATCACTAATTCCGGCGGCGGTGGCGGCGTCCGTCATTTGAGCAGTTTTGGTTAAGGTTTTTTAATCCACTTATTTTTCAACACTGGCTCATCCGATCTCAATGAAACTTTACAGAAGTTATCTATACTATGGGTGGATGTGATCTACATAACAATAGATTTAATTTTGCGGCATTTTAACCATTTTTTCACGTTTTTTTACTTTTTTCATGTATTTTGCAAGTGCAGTTTTGTTTAAGGTTTTTTAAATCAATTTATTGTTCAACACTGGCTCATTCTATCCCAATGACACTTCATAGAAGTGATCTATGCTATAGAGCGATGTGATCTACAAACATTAGATTTAATTTTGAGGGTATTTAACAATTTGTTCATGGTCTTGGACTTGACCATCTTTCATGTATTTTGCCAGTGCACTTTTGGTTAGTGTTTTTAAATCAAGTTATTTTTCAACAATGACTCATCCGATCTCAATGAAACTTTACAGAAGTGATCTATACTATACAGAGATGGGATCACCCTAACAATTAATTTCATTTTCGGGAATTATAATTATCTTTTCATGATTTTGATCTTCAAACTTGTTTCATGTTTTTCTGGTTAAGGGTTTTTATGAACCATTCTTTTCCAACAACGAATATCAACAAAATTGTACTGCATTGTAAATACTATGCAGGGGTACTATCAGCATCATTAGCCATTTCATTTTGGGAAATTTCTCCAGCTTTTCACAATTTTGGAATTGAAATTGTGTCATGTTTTTTGTGTTACGGTTGTCTATGGACAATGTATCTGAACTATGGTCATTCCGATTTCACTGAAACTTTAGAGAAGAGTTCTATGCAATACAGAGATACGATCTGCTTCATTACTGATAAGATTTTGGGCAATACGTACTACATTTTTCACGGTGTTGGACTTTGAACTTTTTTCTTGTTTGTTTTGTTGTAGTTTTTTATGGAGCACTCATTTTGAACAATGGCTCACCAGATATCAACCCAATTTTACAGCAGAGTTATATACTATGCAAGAGTACTATCTGTATCATTACTTGTTTCATTTGAAAACAAAATTCAAGTTCAGACGATCCGAAATTAGGTAAAAAATGACCATGTTTAATTGGTTGTTGGGGCATTACTGAATATGTGTATTACAAACCACGCTAAGTTTGCTTTGCCAACCAACACTATTCATGCCTTTACAGGCGAGACATTGTACGCTTCAGCGTTCTTGTTTGTCATGTTGTCTCTTCTTCCGGTAGTACACGTTCAAGTGGTATTAATTATATAATTTAATTTAATTAGTAACATAATAAATGATAAATGGTTTCGGTTGATAAATCTGCTGATGCATTCGAATGGTTAGAATCACCTAGAAAATATATACGTATGGTTTCGTTACACCAAAAGAATTGATGAATCAATCCATTCTCTCTCTACCAGACCCATTTATGGCCAAGCATTTCACGCGTATTGGACTTGATTTATAATCGTGTGCACCCTGAAATGTCAGAATCCCAAAAGGTAATTATACAGGTAAGCTGTTGAATATATTGAAACTTTTGAAAATTGAAAATTGAAATATTTGAGGGAGAGTGGGTCTGGGTGGGGTGGGGGAGGGGTGAGGCTGGGGTCTGCCGCTGTCTGTGGCAGAAGCAATGGCAATTGGCGGATGCGATCTGTTACTAGAGTATCTCCCGTCATGATCAAGTTAGGTCACTAGTTAAATAGTTATAGAAGGGCGACGATATGGACGTAACTGTGATTGGTCAAGAGCTGGTAACCTGGTCTGTGACGCCCTCCTATTTGCACATTAGGCCACGCACATATAACCATATATGGGCATGGGTGGTGATTTATCGATTTGTAATGGGTCATCAACCATGCCCATATATGGTCCTGCCAGCGTGGCCTCATGTGCAAATGAGATAACACCACGTCACATGAGCAGCTCTCACCCAATCAAATCGATGTCCATATCTTCGCTGTTTTCGGGGATGTATTTGTGCTGGCATGTGCGAATGATTGACAGGTGTACTGAGGCATGTCCGAGGTCACGTGAAACCTGTAGGCCAATCAGATTAACGGTCATATATTTGCCATAGTAAGATCATGTGACATATATAAGCCAACCAGATCAACGTCCATATTGTTTCCCTGCTCAGGTCTATTGACGGCATCTATGTTCCATAGAGGGCCTAATGACCCGTGAAAGGGGAGTGGCCTAAAGTATGCGGACATGGCCTAATGACGTCGCAATAGCCAGCTCACGTGACACCTCTAGATCAATCAGATCGATGTCCATATCGTCGCCCTGGTCAGATTTATTGACGTCAGCTGGCTCATTGTCAGGCCCTAATTCAAATATTGATGCTGTCATCATTCTCTCATCCAATCAGATTGATGGCCATATTATCGACCTGCGTTTGACTGCTGTCAGTTGTAATGTGTCGGACCATATGAATGAAATGTTAGTAGAAGTGAGGCGATAGGGGTGACTCTTCTCGCAGCTTTTTCTTTTGTGCTTTCCTTTGGTCTCTCCTTTGTTGTTTTGACACCCTTTTTCCTTTAATCTCCGCCAACATTTGAAAATGGTGTGAAATAACGTGTCCTTATCTCCTCTGTTTTGATTTGATGTTAGATGCAGAGGGTGACCATAAGCCCCCCCCCCCTCATTAAATCATGTGATACCTGTCATCCAAGCAGGTTAGCTTACGGGTAATTAGCGTAATGATTGCCAATGGTTAATACACTGCATAAGGATGATTCACAGGTTACATGTCTGGACTCATCTCTTCCTGGGAACTCGTTCAATCATGAATCCCTGCCCTCATTAAATTATGTGTCTCATGGCATTCACTGAGGGGAGCTTAAGGGTAATTCAAGTAATGGCGTGTGGCAAGCGTTAATCGATAGCAAAATAGTTTAAAAGCACTTTAAAAATCTGATCTGTTAAGCCGTAACATTTTGATTTTGTTTAAACGATTTGTTCAATGTTTATTATAATTATGAATACTACATATATTAAGGGCTGTGACGCGCTCGATGCATTCAGTAACAATGTCCACAAATGTGTCATGAAACGTAATGGCGAATTTGTAGTAGACATACACAAGTTTAGTGTTGGTAGTGTTTACCCCACCAAGTGAGGGGTGTTTATGTATGGCAATATGTTTCGAAAGTTCGCAGCCATGATTTCGACGAAACTGTGTTTAGGTCTCGTTGTTCCAATAGAGTAGAGCAGATTAATTACAGAAATGAATTAGAACCTCAATTAGAAGTCACTATCAGCACTAAATATCCGTACGTCAAGCTAACTTGGTGCTTTACTTCACCAGGTCAACCTGAGATGAAATCAGTGTTCAGGAGCGTAACATTCCTTAGGGACTCGTGGAGAATTCTCGGGCGCTATAACAAACTCTACCTGCGTGTAAGCATTTTATACACGAAAACAGTGGTACCAATCAATTGTAATGCATCATAGTCGGGCCGTGCACTACTGAAAAACATTTCTACAGCTGATCGTCAATATCTAGATACATCGCTATGGTTGAAACCGTGCTCTCCAAAGATTCCAGAGATCGGTTATTAAGCATTAGATTAATGTCTGATGCATGTCATTCAGATAATGGTCAGAGACAAATCAGTCTATGCATTAGCGCACCTTTACTCTCCAGCTCTAGAGTCAGCTTAAAGTTAATGATTGACAAAGACGCCTGGTTTGAAATAGTCAGAACTCTAAGCAGCTGTGTAAACGTTAACTCAAAGTTAATATCTGATGGACTATACATTATTATTACAGTTGAAGAGCTTAAACTAACTACAGTTTTAGATGGTGGCATGGTAAAGATTAAGGATTACATATTCTCGAGAACCTGCATGACATGATTACTGGGATTAATGCCTAAGCAATCAGCCGACGACGTCGATGTCACCGATTCTTAATCTGAAATAGACAGAGCCATTCAAAACCTTATCGCTCACATATCCCCAGAGGATATGGGGACGTTAGAGTTCGCTATTCAACCGGGATCTACAGATGTAGAAGAAGAAGAAGAAGAAGAAGAAGAAGAAGAAGAGGAAGAAGACAAAATGCCTTCAGGATTTGAACTTTTACCGAATACATTAAGTTCTAATGATCTACCAGATTACGAAGGCCTGTGTTTACATCGCCCGACTCGCTGTTGAATGTTGAAATTTACACTCAATACACCGTATATGCCTGATACTTTCCATCAAAATATAAATCAACGTGAATATCTGAGTTTTGCCTACAGAAATGTTCACTAATCTACCAGAGACAATGCTATGGCTATTTTTGCAAAGCCTTTGAATTTAGCGATCCGTAGACTAGCCATTAGCGAATGCTATGGTTGGCAACACGACGGACCATCTCAGCATGAACACCTGTGTAAGGGTATCAATTATTTCTTAATACCTATCGACAATGTAGAATTACATTACTTAAACGCATTAGAATATGTGCCTAAAATCACCAACCCCATGCCCTTACAACACGCACTCTGCCCAGAATTATAATTTTTACATAGTTCCTAGAGTTAAACCGATGTCTGACACAGCTGTCTAATGCCCCAACCCCTCCCAATGCATGTGCCACTCGCCACACCCACCACCCAGGATCATGAACAGCGATCAGCAGCCATCTCAGATGAACAGTCCATTCAACCCTTTATTTTGGTATTGGTCGTTAGCCAGCTGTGCCAGACATCTGTGTAACTACAGGAACTATGTCAAAATTATAATTCTGAACAAAAGGTGAAAATAGACTTTGAAAGGTATTTTAACCCGAATATGTTAAAAACAAGCCTAAACCAAATTGTTAAAACATCTGCAGATGAATAATGTGTAAAAAACTACCAAACAAATTTAGGTGAACAGCGTTTGTATTGCAACATTTCCCATTGGAGCGCTATAAGCCAATAATCTAATAATTTATGGGCTAAGCGTTTGACGATTCTATCATTTTTTGTTAAATCAAGCAATGAAGCTGTAATTGAAATCGTGGTCAGTCCATGAATCCTATGATACAGATGATATATGCAAAACTCTCTGCAATGAGTCAATAATAGTGGTTGCACAGTAACACCATTATATATACATATATATATATATATATATATATATCTACAGTAGTCGTAGTATTATTATAAGTAACACGCTAATGGACTGAAGACCAACTGGTAGGTTAATAATATAGCCGTTTATATTATTAATTCATTTTCTTTTTATTATGTGTGTGTTATAATTGACCCCTGTCCCAGAGCGCCGATTTGCCGGTCTGAGGTCTAAATTTACACCATCAAACGTTGTACTACTATGCCCTTTTAGCTGATTAGCTAAGACGGCTTAGCACTTTAAAATATATAATATCTTTTTTATATTTTCTTAATATTATTTTAACGTCCTATTGCATAGGACTGATATTCAAGGGGCGGCGAGGGCCGTTTGTGTGGCTCCTAAGAAAGAGCCACACTTATATCATAGGTACGTTGGAGCCTCAAAACCGATCACGCACATAATCAATTCAGCTTTTATGCACCACATTCCCATTGACGCTGTAGGCCAACGCATCCTTATCGCGCTACCCAAGCCAAAGAAGCCACCTGCCACGTCCACCCCCGGCCAATCTGTGGCCCATTGTGCTCCTTAATAGCATACGGAAAATCCTATCCAATGTTACCCTATGCCGCATCTGAGACTTCACCGGATCATGTCAAAGTTGCTACAAACGTGGATGCAGCTGCGCAGACATTGTATGGGCTCAATGCATGCTTGTGTCAGTAGTCATATCCAAACACTCGGATTTCCACAAAATGGGCATTGACATGTCACGAGCCTTCGACACAATTAAACGCTCAACGATCCTAGAGGTACTATGCCAGGCATGTTGCAATGAAGATAAGCTATGGCTAGTGAGACTACTGGTTGCAGACACTAAGCTGTGAGTACGATTCAAGTCAGTGAAGTCTGTAGAGTTTGAGACATCAATCGGCTCCCCACAGGGAAATGGTATATCCACTGTGCTCTTCACCTGTTACCTGGCTGCTGCATTGAAATGCGTGCAGGAAAACCCCACATGACCATCCACCACGGCCCGCCCCCTCCCCCCCCCCCTCGCCCCCCACTATCAATACTGGTCATGCTACTAGAGATGGAATATGCCGACGATGTGGACTTTATAGATGAGGAAAATAAACCTCTTGACGAACTTCTCCCAATGGCTGCAAGCAGACTAAAAATTGAGAATCTCTTTATGAATGAATCCAAAACAGAGTTCACCCACATATACCTATCTACAAAGCATGAAACTAAAGAAAATGACGATCCACTCCATGGCGGCGAACCATGGAGGAAAAGTAAAATCCTGGGCTCACTGCTTTGCAGTACTGCTGCCATTGCTGCACGTTGCATCATGGGGAACATAGCTGTCCAGTCATCAGGGATTGCGGGCTGTCATCCGCATACAAAGGCAACTCAGACGATATTTAACCATCTTCTAGAAAGAAACTGTGCTCGACATCCTCGGACGACGCAATTTACCCACAAGTTTACCATAGCTACGTGGAATGCACGTGGTCTGATTGCAACATTAAAGAGGCACCCCATGGGTGCAGACTGTGAACACAATAAAATCGATATTACATGCATTCAAGAGACTAAAGTAGCTAAACACTCAGAGCAGCAACTTCAGACAGGTCATAAGCTAGTACTCATGGAGCAAAAACAGGCCAAATACCAGGGATTAGGCTTCGTAATGGGACCAAGGGTATTGGACCATGTCAGTAGTTTTTGATACGTCAGTGATTGTGTTGCGTTTATCCACCTGGCTATACCAACACAAAAGCACACCACCACTATGTGTCGCATAGTCAAAGCATATGGGCGAACTACTGAAAGAACCAAAGAGAATCCAGCAATATTGGATTCCTTCTATGCAGAACTGAGCTCTGCCATTACCACCCGGGATAGCAACTGTTTGTGTGTGGAGATTTCAACTCCAAGCTGGGTAAGCTCGGTATTGTGGACAACAGTTCAGGACTTGGCTTATGCATGGATCGTATGGAGAGGGCACATGCAACAGCAATGGAGATGTACTGGTGACATTCCTTAGTTCCATTGGCCTATTTGCTACAAATTCGGCTTTCAAACATGCATGCTGTCACCGGACAACACGGAATGGACACATTGCTGATCGCAAAGCCCCAAAAGGTTCTAAGTCTACAACAGCTGTCTTCAACCAAATAAATTTCATACTATGCAAGACAGCAGCAAAACCCCTACTTCGGGATGCTTGGTCTTATGGAGGCACATACCTCAATTCTGACGATGAGCCAGTCATTACACGCCTCCATATGACCCAGCTCTACCTAATGTATAAACGCCATACCAGGCAAAAGGGTAGAGTCACCTACAACTTATCCAAGTTCATCAGCGACACTGGCACTCAAATGTCATACAAAAAGGCCCTCGGGGAGCAGATAGCTAACCTCGACATCAGTTCAAATCCAAACGAAGCCGTGACTGACCAGAACAAAGCCGAGACAATTCGAGAATGGTTCAAGGACCAGTTCACTGACCACGATGATGAGCCGCTGCACCCATTCACCGGAGACCCCAGGCCATTACTAACACCAAATAATTCAGCAGAAGTTGAGAAGGCACTTAAAGCCCTGAAAAAGGGCATGCATCTGGACCTGATGGCATGAGCAATGAACTATTAAAATGTGCAAGTGACATTATCTCAAAACTGACAATGCACATACTCAGTTCAGCTTTTATGCACCACCTTCCCATCGATGCCGTAGGCCAATGCACCCTTATCGGGCTACTCAAGCACAAGAAGCCACATGACCCTCAGCCAATTTGGGGCCAATTGTACTCCTTAACAGCATAAGGAAAATCCTATCCAACGCATCTGAGACAACATCGATGACTTCAACAGATCATGTCAAAGTGGCTTCAAACTGGGATGCAGCTGCGCAGCCATTGTATGGGCTCAACATATGCTTGTGTAGGTAGTCTTGTCCAAACACTGGGATTTCCACAAAATTGGCATTTACATGTCACGAGCCTTTGACACAATTAAGCTCTCAAAGATCCTAGATGTACTACACCAGGGCAGTTGCAATGAAGATGAGCTACGACTAGTGAGACTACTGCTTGCAGACACCAAACTGAGAGTATGAGTCAAGTCAGTGAAGTCTGTAGAGGCCGAGATATCAATCAGCTCCCCACAGAGAGATGGTATGTCTCCAGTGTTGTTCACCTGTTACATGGCTACTGCATTGAAATTCGTGTGGGAAAATTCGACAAGATCAACCCCCCCCCCCCCGCCTCCATTGTGTCAATCCTGGGCATGCCGCGAGAGATAGAATATACCGACGATGTGGACCTTGTAGACGAGGAAAAAAAACCCATTGACGAACTTCTTCCATAGCTGCAAGCAAGCTAAAAAAAATTGAGAATCTCTTTATGAATAGATCCAGCATGGGGTTCACCCAAATATACCTATCAACAAAGCAGGAAACTAAAGAAAATGATGGTCCATTGCTGCACACTGCATCGTGGGGAACAGAGCTTTCCAGTCCTTCTGGAAGCTATGGATTCGTGGATCAAAGATGCCCTTGATAAAAAGACTGCGTTTATACAATGCAACCTGCGTATCCTTGATGGTGTATAACTGTACCAGCTGGGCTGTTCCAAAGGTAGCTCTAGACAACTCGATGACTGCTACTGCAAACACCCTTGCACCATCACTGAACACCGATGGCCAGACAGCATAATTTCCGATGATGCACTATGCAAGATGTGTAATACGTCGACGCTGTATGTAAAAGTCGCCCAGCAAAGATGATCCATGTTTGGCCATGTGCTAAGGATGCCAGAAGAGACACCAGCACAGAGAGCCGTGGAATTCACCCTACTTGGAGCCAGCAAATACTGAGCCAGGAGAGGACGCCATTGCATAAATCTGCTAAGCGTGCTACAAGGTGACCTGAAGAAAGCGGGACTAGGTACACTCAAGTCAAGAATGGACATGAGGAATCTAAGAACTTTGGCTGAGGAGAAGACACAGTGGTCAAAAGCGACGAAGAACAGATTGCAGCTCTAGAATGTTTCTACTACTGCAGCAGAATACAGTAATCATACATACGTTGAAGCTTGGATGTTATCGGCGTGGGGAATAATTACACGTCGCTGAAAGGGGACGCCCAGTGTACTATTGGCAGTGGTATTAATATGTTATTATATCATGACATAATAAAAGTATGCACCGCACACAAAAAATGAAAAGAGCCCGGGCCTAAGAAACATGGGCAAAAATAAATCAAAAGTATGCCACCCTACCCTCTTGCAATACCTTGTGCCTATCTCTCATAAACCATGCGCCTCACGCGTCACTCTATTTTCTTGGCTGCACGCCAACCAGAGAAGTCTATAATTCTTGCCTAGTACTTACCTAATGGCAAGCGATCCACTCTGGCGTTGTTGCTCGGCCTGCGGTGACAAGCTAGAGGATCGCCCAGTCATGTACAAACCAACCAGGGTTGCCCAGGTCAAATATGACAGATCTGCTATGGTCCAGCCACATCCCCGTTGGTTATATAGGAGTGTGCGTGTAGCCACTAAAGAAAATTATCAGATAATTATGGTCTGTAAAAGCACTTAGTGGGCGTGTGCATCATTAGAGATAGCACACACATGCTGTGTGTATTAGCGTATGGGAAATGACAATCCTATGTTTAAAGTTGCCCGGGTTGCATAATTTCCTAATACTGGCACGTATAACTGGATCTTGGTATTAATCAGGACCAGGATGCGTCCAGAAGAACAAATCGTTTTACAGATCTGAAATCGGTTCAGGTTTGGCAAAGATATCACTAAATGAAAATTAGCAATAGAATCTGTTTCTAAGTTGGTAAGAGCGACATCGCGCATGTGTGGCTAGCATGACGTCATAGCCACGTGATCGTCAAATGATTGGTTGAGCTCTACGGGGTCTGCTTCTGATTGGACATCATACACTTGTAAAAGGACCAGCTCCAGCTGTATTCTTCAGTCGGATGGGAGTCGGTCAGAGTAGGTAGTCATTCTACATGCCTACTGCGTAGAACTCGCCATTTTGGCAATCTACACTAATGCATTCAGTTCATTTCGTACGATCCACTCTGGCGACTCGCCTAGCACCCAGGAGCTAATAAACTAAGCTCAAAGGTAAGCGCCATTTCGGCCAATCTCAATATGTAGTACGATTGACCTGTCTGATGTTTCGCCGAGGCTGCCATACCACGCCGACTAGTGGAGACCAAATGAAGCACGTATCTAAGTGCACTATGCTTTGAATGTGGTGATGCTGCGTGGGAGCATTGCCCTCCATGCTGTCATTGAACGGGATAGCATGGATCGTCCTGTTCCATACATATATTGTCAGACTCTCCATTAATGGAGGCAGCTTTCATTTGTACCAAGTTACAGGTATATCTACAAAGCCGTAAATTGAACTGTTCTATTATGTTATAAGTGTCAATGACTATGAAGCGCCCATAACACAGAATTCATCTCTATTACTGTCAACCTTGCCCACAGACGTCGACATCCGCTTAAGTCACGACTACAGTTGTTTACTTCGCCCACAGATGCCCACACGCGCTGATAACTAACAGGTGATTCGCCCACAGTTGTCAACGTGCGCTGATGCCTAACAGGCGCCCACAACCAAGTTCGCAAACAGATTCCAAAGTGCGCTGATGACAAGCAGGCGCCAAGTTAACTTTCGTGTTTAAGAACGGACATTACGCTGACGACTAATAGGTGCTTATTTTAGTGTAGTATATAATATTACCTTATACTAAATAGCTACATTAATACATACACTTTAAACTCTTTAACATACGGCAACCTAGTTTCACTAGATTCGTCTCTCGTGGCAATACGGGTCGAGATACGGCGACAAATCATAACTCGTATTAAGCTCACATATTCTGTTAGGATAGAATAGCTAGGGACAACTGCTCAAATGAAGGAGTGCTGTTTTATTGTAAAGCCTCTTTCCCGGCGGTGCTGCTACGCTACATAAGCATGCCTGATTTACATAATTGGCCCCCAACTTACTTGTGGAGCAGCTGTCTCTTCTACGACTCTCTGGAAATTTGGCCCACTAATTGTTTCGTAGTCCACTCCGCCGGTTTGGTTAGCAGATATCCAGAAAATGGCAGTGGTTTGCTGATGGCGAGAAGCACATTCAGTCTACTCTCCCAAAGCCTACTACGAGCCCACTTGGAATATGGATACGTCGTCTGGTCGCCTCTACACAAAAAATATAAAAACATCCGCGAAAATGTTGTACGTAGAGCAACAAAGACCATTCAAGGGCTAAAGACATGCCGGATGGAGCACGCTTACAATTCACGAAACTGCCTAGTATAATTTATCGACGGCAACGTGGTGACCTTATAGCTGCTTACAAATGCACACACTACGTATACAAGGTGTATGCTGAGAACCTTCTGCCATCCGACAAATGTGACCGAGCCCGAACCCGTGGCAATATCTTCAAACTACACCAGCAGTGAGTGAACACTGCCACCAGAAAACGGTTCTTCAGAATTCAGGTAAGGACCTACTGGAATAGTCTTCCTTATGCTGTGCTAACCACTTCAACTCTCTTTAAAAGTCAGCTAGACAAATACTTTGACAACGCGGCATGCACAACTCAGATCCCAATCCAACACGTCCGCACCCAAAACGTTCAGTAGGTACAACACATCGACGAAGGAGAAATTGAAGACCTGCTACAGCCTATCCAGCAGAAGAGGACTATGTAACTATGTACCTATGTATAAAAGAGTTCAAGGCCATATATTACTTTCAGATAATGCCTGTTTTCTGTATTTTTAAATCAGTGTTCAAAACCTGATTGGCAATTCTAGCGGGATCAATTTCTGGCTATGTCCCGCCCATTTGTAGTTATGTCCCGCCCATTTCCAGCTATACCCGTCAATTTCTAGCTCTTCTCAACTCACCATTCATGCGTGTTGGAATCGATTTGAAACTTGGAATCCTGAATTTTAGAATCTAAAATTCAATATATCGAGTAATAAGTTAACTAGGAGTTGTTGCTGCCTATCATATTCTAAATCAATCAATGACATACAACTCATACATTTTTGTGACGGACCGTTTTCAATTTTCGTGACAGAACTACATCATTTTGTCTGTGATGTCAGCAAACATGTGACATACTCGATTACGATGTCAGCTATTCGAGTGGCGTGTCGGATACATTTATTGCTTTGTTAATTAACTCGTTAAAGCGTGAAATTCCCCTGTCTAAATTGCAAAACAGTTGTTGGAATATTTTGAACCTAATTTAACGGGAAATCGTTGCTTTCATAGGCTAGCATAGGGCTAGCACTACACAATATCGATTAAATAAACTTAAATTGATTCATTGTGAAAGTTGCTGAGTCGAGAATGGCGAAAAAACCATTTACTTGTTCGGAATGGTGACATGCTCCTTTAATCCCTATATCGTGATTACTATCTCATGTATGAATTCGCTTAATTAAAAGAGATACACATTTGCAATCGAAAGTTCACAAGCACCAGGTTTCCAAATTTGCCTTTCAAAAATTGAGCACTTTCCCTTTAAGACGAATTTGGTCACAGGAAATTCACGGTTAGCGCAACCAAATTGACCGAAATTCGTTCTAAAACGTTTTGTGCTGCTCTGTATTGACCATCGAAAATCGTTCATCAGTAGCCCATCCGATTTTCAGTGAAATTGTTTTCAAAATATTCAGCATATCCAGAGTTTTCGTTTAGCTATGCCGTCTGTAGAAATACAACATACACACCGCTAAGCGATATAGTATGAAGCGCATATCCTTCAATCTGAAAACATGTTTCTCAAATTGCAGATAAACATACAGGTACGAAGTCTATTTTGAAATTACTTTGACTGGCGTGGACAGAAGCAGCCTTTTGCGGAATTAATTCCAAAATACCTAGCATAATCTTTCATGAAGTGTATGTGTTGCTCAAAACATTTTCTTTCGTGTTAACCCTTTCACCGATGAATTACACATATCTCATCCTCAACGTTACCATATAGGCAACGGCATCCAGTAAAGTTAATTTCAAAATTGTCATCATAGTAAATTTTATGTCGTAAACAATCTACATTTTCAGGGATTTGACGGTGAAAGTGTTAAAAATGGTTAGTGCTTTGTAGCAAGCAACGATAGGCAGAAAAACACATGAATTAAGCAAACTTTGAAGTCCCAGAGAATCAATTTAAAACGAACAGTGCAGGCAAGCTGTTGGATAATTTTGAAGCTAATTTCGGCCAGGAACTTGCTGCTGTCATGGCCGTTCCAATATCCTCAAGGGAATAATTCCTGCATGTACCTTTCCAGTTACAGCTATGCCCCCACCCATCTCTATCTAAGCTCCACCAGCAACTCGCTCGTGTTGGGACCGATTGATCTCTGAACTCTCTGACTATCAATTTCCAGAAAACTATACAGGTAAGCCGTTGAATATTTTTACTATTTTGACGTGGTGCTGTTGCTGCCTATTCAGCAGCATGGCGTTTTTAATAACAAGGACATACAACGTGTCGGACTATTAAGTGTTAAAGACTGGCCAAATAGTATCATTTATGACGTAATAATTATGACGTCATCCTACACGCTGCTTAGCTGATTCTGACATCATGTGAGGACAGAAGATAGATGGATTCTCTGGAAAGGTGAGTTGTAGATGATATTTATTGCATTTCGGCTTTCAGTTCCAACGAGGTACTGATAACATAGCATATACAGCAGAGAGCCCATTCTTTAAGCATCTACAGGTATATGAAACAGTATTGCCCTATACGCATCGATTGTTATTCATGGCGTGTAAACGCATACGATGACGATTGATTATTGGCATAGAAAAACAAATATAACAATTGGAATTACGATCAAAGATAACGCAATTTCGACTGATAATGAGAGCGGTCGTTATTGGATCCATACATAGCTAAATAAATACACTTGCAGTAATCACATACACTTCGACATATGTGAGAATTTTACTTTGCGCAAGACCAACGTATTGCCTCCATGTTAGCTAGGAAATGTTACCCTAAGAACAATAGTTTGCATCACATTACTTTTTTATATTAAGCCAACAGTATAACACAACTCTGGCAGTACTTTTAACAAGTGTTAGAAGTATATAAACGGCGACTTTGTATTTCGATGTCGCTGGACATCCACCAGAGTATCTTCGAATAACGATTCACTCTAAAGGAAACATTATGAAGAGGATCTTAAAAGTGTGTCCATTTAATATTAAAATAGCCTCCTCTGATCACAAATATCATCTTGAACTTATTCATTTACATTGATACTTACCAATCTATGCTTAAACCGTTGACGGCAAATTGATATGCTCTCTGCGCATGCGCACTGAACTAAGGCGATATAACCATTCTGCATAATTATGATGATGTAATAAAAATTGAACAAAAAATCAAATGTAATCACTTGTATGATCAATTCGGTATAAAATAGGGCTTTGTTTGATTTCCTCTATTTAAATATTATAACAATTGGTGGTCGGAGAGAAGCGAACATAGCAATGAAGTTAGAGTCATCCACATCAGACGCCCCAGTGCCGGGTTTTAGCGTCAGTGTTACACGTGATGTAGAGGAGATCTGATAACCGTTACTGATCACATTGACTGGAATGGCTACTGGACTGAGAAGAAAGCCAATCCTATTTATCAAGTGGGTGAGTTCATGAAACACTATTCTGTCGTTATATCGTCATCTATTGGAGTTCCTTGCAACATATTAACTTTCCTAATAATGATGCGACTAAGGCCAATTACATCAAGCACATTTATTATGATGATTCTGGCAATCACGGATACAGCAAATATTCTTCATAAATGTGGTACTGGGCACTTTATTAATATACCTACCTATTTGGTTAGTTGTGCTGTTAACATTTGAGAGGTTAGTTGCTGTCTGTTTTCTGATGAAGGCATCTCGTATCTGTACTGTGTCTAATGCTCGAAGGGCAGTTATTCTGCTTGTTATTGTGGATGGACTAATGTGGATAGTTCATACATTTGTGTATGAAGGAGAGGTCCATGACCGATTGACGTCTTGTCAGGTCAAGCCCGTGTACCACGTGCTTATGGCGGTGTGGGGCATTGCCGACGTGGCGATTTTCGTTGTTATTCCATTGATATCATTAAATGTATCCAACATAGCAATCATAATAACATTGAGAAGTTCCAGACATGTTGACAAATTCACGGATGGTTCACAGACAACGAGTGACACCAAACGTCAGAACAGATCCGTGACAATGATGCTCTTGGCAGTCTCAATAACGACTAGTGTATGCATAGCTCCCAATGCCATATTAGGGTGTGTGGGTCTCACGTGGATTTTCTCTGTTAGTGGTGATATCAATGAGGATTCGATGAAGCATTTGCTGGTCCACATGGTTATGTTTATTACTTACCATAACAATGCTGTGAATTTCTTCTTATATGTTCTGAGTGGAAGGCGTTTTAGAGCTGCATTCTTTCAAATAGTTTCCTCTTTATTACGCAAGTGGCTGAAACGTCCGTGGAAATAACATATCTTGATAGTGTAGTTAAGAATACCATTTCTATTCTAATAGTGGCGAATCCAGATTCCGAGTCCATAATATAGGTTAAATGTAAATATACCTATTGTTGGGTATTGGGGCAGATAGCCATTTTTACAGTAACTTTATTTTTGCATTGAAACTATTCGCTTGCACGAAATATATGCTGAACCTATTTTAGATCGCATTATCTATACACATTTTGGATCTTCCGTGTGATAAAATATGGCTAGCAGATTTCTTGGCCAATTATGTATAGAAGACTAAATAGTCAACGAAATACTTAAACATCAACATATACCATGAACATGGCACCGGGGGGGGGGGGGGGGGGGGGGGGGGAAGCGGCTACTAGCGTGGCGCTAATTGGACCTTATATACTGCATTATATAAAACCTTATTTCTAGAATGGCTGAAATCAAGATTGTTCTAGAGATATATATGGATTAGCTGGCTTGATGGTCATCCAACCTTCTTCAAGGAAAATTAATCTAAAACATGTACCACATGGATATATGAAATTTGATGATTTGATAGTTAATTTAAATTATTATTCTGTTTTATATAACTGTTATTTGGCCATTTGCGTTTGATTATATGCATCCGAAGATGGTTGGTTTACCAGTAATATATGGGATTGCAGGGATCACCTTCAGTCTTACGTCTCTGGAAGTCCTGTATCGTCTAGTTGGGATTGGGGGGTGGGGGTGGGGGGGGGTGTGTGTTATAAACATCCACTGGTGTATAACAATTTTATGTCTATGATATTATATCCGATTTAACATCTAAAAAGCATAATGGATGATAATGTTATGATACTACAGATTTCCCCGTTACTAACGACTTTCCATTTTTGACATCGGAAATTTTAAAACGAATCCTATTCATATTCTTCCTTGCTACTAATTAATAGATGCCATATATATGCATTAAACACATGATACAACGGTTGTGGTTCTCTATCATAAAATCTTGCCCCTGGATTTAGTTCATTTCTTTGGTCATTGTATGTACAATTCAAATATTATCATAATGTGAACTTGTAATGTATGGCTAAATTCCTGTGAATGACCATTGTTGACAACAGTAAAATAGACGCAAAGCTTCAAAGTGGTGTTATTTTCGCTTAGCCAGTTAAATAGCTGATAAAAGTCAGCGATGGTTTATTAGGACTGCTCTAACTTTATGCTTTTACAAAGCTCCAAGGGATTTGAGTACCCATTATCGATATGCTCTTTTTTTCTTAGAGGCTTTCATTCGAATATCTATGTCATTGCTAGTATGTATGCATAACTGACAATAGCATAATGTGGAAGACCTGCTGAAGCACCATGTGTGGTTACTCAACGACATAGTGTCTCAAAGTTGGTGTTAAAGTGGCTGATCTGAAAATGTATAGCTAGGGCTCTTCTTATAGTAACTATGTTGTACCAATTTGGACCACCATCATTCGTGTTTAATGGCTGTGGGTTTGCTAGTAAAATTGGTTCATGAACTCAATAGATTTTATGAGATGTTCTCATAAAATGATAGGATGTGGATTATCGTAATTGTATACAGATACGACATTATAAGTCTATTCCACATAATTCCTTCCTCTGATTATATTGACGTCTATATTTTATGAAATATATATTTGACATCTAAATTACGTTTACTAAGATACGTTGTTTTATTATTTATGCGTTAGCTGCATGATCTCGATGTGCTGTGAACTATTGCTTGTCGGCTCATACATATGATGATGTTATTGTAACCAGGTTATACAATAGCTTGGCTTAATCCTTTGAACCATGACCTTCCAGAAGCTAAATTGTATTATCTAAGATGTATAACAAATATGCATATAAGCTGTTGACAAAATTGAAACTAAGTTCTAAAGTCCTTGTTAAATTAGGTTCAGAATCCTCAACAAAATATTTATTGAATGGTAAATGTTTTTTGGTGTTTTTGGTCCTTCAGGTTCAAAGGATTAAGATTAATAAAAATAATGATATTTGGTGCCCATCTTGGCAGATTGAGAAGTTCTCATTTTTTATATATTACGATTCTCACTATACTGCATTCTATGTTTTATGACGTTATTTATGTGTGGAACGCTAATACATATGACATGCTTCAGCTATTGATAATTCTAAGTGATTTGTGTCACTCCAGCATAGATGTATTTATCTTGTAAACATTACTAACAGCTTCTACATTGAAACCATCATATTTCCATAAACAACTAATTTAATTATGCGATGCCCTAGATATATAACATTTGAACAGCTGTAATTTGGTAAATAGAATGTATCGCATGATAGCGCTGTACTCCATTTCCTAACAAGCATTACACTATTACATAGAAAATCATATTACACTACTATACTAAACTAATGCTCCAGTGATATACGTGGTGCATAAGTTGTCACTGCACCTGTTATGGTCTAGCCGGGATGACAGGATTTTATTCTACTAATGTGAAAAAGTTTCAGAATGAAAGTTTTAATAGAAAGCCTGGACACGTTAAAAGCTCAATCAATGATAATTTTCTAACTGAGATAATAAAATGATGTGTTTGTCATTATACTCTGTTGCGTCAAATCTCTCAGTGGTGAAACCTCCCTGATAACGCAGCTAACTGGCCCGATGCTGGGCCGACATCGTGCCGATACTAAAAGTATCTAGGCAAGCTTACGTCGATCAAAAAACCCGTTAAACATGCCAAGGAAATGGAAGAATACAGTTTTAGCTATGCGCCGCCCATCTCTAGCTAAACTCCACCTATGCATTGTCCATGTTGGACTCAATCGATCGCTACACTCTCTGCATCTCAACCTCCTGAAAACTATACAGGTAAGCTGTGCAATATTTTGAAAGTACTTTGACTGCGTGCTGTTGCTGTCTATGGCAGCAACAGCGCCCAGTCAAATTAGTTTCAAACTATGCAGCAGCATGTTTGTTAAGGTGTACAAATATACAATTCGTACAACCTGATGGACGATTATGAGATGGATTAAATCGAGTCATTCATGACGTAATGGGTTAAGATGTCAGCCTGCACGTCACGTAGTTGGTTATGACGTTATATTATTGATGGATAAACTGAATTCCTCCATTACAAGAATCGATGTGGACATTTGAAATAATATCTCGACTCCTATGAACTCTTTTTGGGCTAAAGCTACTTCCAAATGATGTGTTAATAAACTCGTGTAATAAATTTAGACCCAAATGAGAACCTTTGTCAGATCATCTTAATATCCTCGCATATACGCTTTGGCATGATCTACTCCGGTGTTGTTCATTACATTTATGCGTGACACAGGTTGAGACTTAGTATTTAGAAGTGCAATCTCTGTAAGGATCCTATGATCAATTACGTAAGTCGTTATCTGATGTCACAATCAAAATTAGGTAGGTCCATGACGAAAGTTTCAGAATTGAATGTTTTTGGTGAGTGCACACGATAATCTACATGCTGCTGAACATTTAGAAATTAATTTGACAGGCAGCTGTTGCGGTCATGGGAAACAACATCTCCCAGTCAAATTATTTTCAAAATATTAGACAGGTTGAGAATAGAGTTACATTAATGTTTAGATTCTGGGAATTCAGTTTTCAAATCTTTATATCGATTTCAATGTGCATAAAAAGTGGAGGAAGCTTAGCTAGACATGTGAGTGGCATAGCTAGAAATGTGAGTGGCATAGCTAGACATGTGAGTGGCATAGCTAGAAATGTGAGTGGCATAGCTAGAAATGTGAGTGACATAGCTAGAAATGGGAGTGGTATAGCTACAAATGTGAGCGGTATAACTAGAAATGTGAGTGGTATACCTAGAAATCGGAGTGGCATAGATAGAAATGGGAGTGGCATAGCAGGAAATAAGAGTTGTATAATCACATAGTCCTCTTCTGCCTGCTAGGCTATATAGCTTGTAGCATGTCTTTGCTGTCTTCATTTTCTTCTTGGGTGTTTTGTATCTCTTTGACATTGTATTGGATGGGGACGGGTATGATTGGAAAATTAGCCGAGTAGATGTTTTCTGAATAATGTCGGTTTAGTCTTCCTTTGAAGGCATTCGTGGTTGGAGCTGTAACGTCGGCATCTGGGAGGCTGTTCCAGTGGGAACGACTCGTATGCTAAAGAGCTTACGTATGTTGGGGTGGACGCGTTGTTTCTGCAGGTTGCAGCTATTTCCCCTGGTTCTCTCTTCAGTGGCTGTGTGGGAGGATGAGATTACGGTCAATGGTATAAATATCGTGAATGTACTTGTACACCTCGATTAAGTCACCTCTTAGGCGCCAATGTACCAGCCTTGGCAGCTTGAGTGCTTGCTGTCTTGCCTCATCGGGTTTATTCTTCAAGCATGGTACTGTTTTGGTTGCACGGCGTTGTACATTCTCCAGCAGTCTTTTTTGTACAGTGGTGACAACACAACTTTTCTCTATTCTAGATAGGGACGTGCAATGCTTTTGAACAGCAGGACTAGCATCTTGGCGGTCGAGGTAGTCAAGAGATCTGATCATCCCAACTGGTCTGATTGCCCTGTCTGCGGCGATTTCTGCGAGTTTGTCAAATTTGATCCTGCTGTCCACATACCCTCCCAGATTCTTTTCACAGGTTGTCATCACTATGGTTGTAGACTGCCTGGCATCTTTCATACTGTATTGGAGGTGGCTATTCGCTTTGCCTAGGTGCATAACCTTACAATTGGGTGCATTAAAGCGCAGTTGCCGCTTGTCTGCCCATTTGGTTAAATTGTTTAGATCAGATTGTAGTGCTTGTTGGTTTTCGTTTGATGATATCTCTTGGTATCGTCACCAAAGAACTTGACCACATTATCAACTACTTCAAGCATGCTGTCAATGTAGTAGACAAACAGCACTTGGCAAGCACACTGCCCTGTGAGATTCCCCTAAGCACTGGTGCCCATCTCGAGGTGGAATCATTCACAGCTACCCTGTGCAGGCTAAGATATCATTTTTAACATTTACCGCAAGAATGACATTAACCGAGTCAGTCATTCCAGTGGTACATTTTTAAAATACTTTTCAAACCTGTTTGAAAATTGACGACTGGAGTCACTAGCTCGGTAACCGAGCCAGTTATTCCAGTGGTGAATTTTCAAAAATAGTATTCTTGTTCTGCAATTGGACACTGGCTAAGCAGAAGTTTCTTGACCCATTACAATTTTGATGAGTGTCAATTTGAAGGACAACAGAAATATATTTTTTTGTAGATTTTCGTTCTCAATTTACAAAAATGCTCTTTATTGGCGGCGAAAATCTATATTTCCTTGAAAAGTATTGACAATTAACTGGTTAATTGAAATAAATAATATTTTGAGCGCTTTATTGCGCTGTGAACACCGGTTAAATGGTAGGAATGGGAACTCATAGACACTGCAATGTCAATAGACACTGGATCAAGATCATGATCAAGATCACAAGTAATACATTCTAGTCTATGTGAATACAGACACAATAGATAAAGAGGTCACAGAAACCTGTAGATCCACACTTTGATCCAGATACCGAGGCGAAGCTGGATATTGGCAAAATAAGGAAATGCTAGTCTATCATTACACGTTTGTCGTGAATTAAAATTCGAGATATATTTGATAAGTTTATGCAAAATCTGTAAATCCATAATTTGATCCGGATCCATACATGTATCATTCAAGATCATACAAGGAACATCGTATTTCAATTGGATCAACGTTTAGTTTGTTCAAATTTGGGTCAAGTCTGCAAATGGTTGTTAGAAATATGTAGATCAACGTTGATCTGAGTCAGGATTCAACTCTAATCGAGATAAATGATGAATATGGAATCATATTCTAGAGGAACATCATCTCCTGTGTTATTTTATAAATAGTTGCTGATAATAATGTATAAGCAGAGAGACATGCGGGCAGACAAGCGAAACTATTAATGGTTATATTGTTGTCCTAAACGCATAATCAATGATGTCGTGAATGCCGTAGATAAGTACGTCACAAACGTACACTTGGTAACGGACTAAGGGTTGTTGTACGAATAGTATTTAATATTTAATAAGGATGCTGTTGAATATTTTGAAAGTAATTTGCCTGGGAGCTGATGCTGTCATAGGCAGCAACAGCACCAAGTCAAATTAGTTTCAAAATGGTCAACAGCTTACCTGTAAAGTTTTCTGTAAATTGATAATCTGGGAGTTCAGAGATCGATCGATCGCAACACGAGTGAGGTGTGGGTGGAGCTTGGCTAGGGATGGGCTAAAATAACTAACTGAAATTGGAAACGTCCATGAATGAGAATAGTTAGTCGTATATGATGATATTATCACTAAGATTCGGTTATTCACCAATATCTCCACGTTCTCATATTTTCTCCTCGATTTCTACTAGTGCATTTACGTTGCATAGTAATGCCAATAAGGGAAATCGGCCATTGCCGGTGGGTGGGTGATGGGGTGAGGGTGGGGGTGGGGTAGAGGGTTCGCCCTCCAGCTTCTTTTGTCACAAAATAAAATGTTTTTCGAACTATTCAGACTTTTAACATCACGATCAAGTTTGGGGAATCCTAGTGTTTCATCAGACTCAACCCAGTGTTTAGATTTGAGCGAGATCGGACCATTACTTTTCGATGCATCCATTGATAAGCGCATGCACGCACGCACACGCGCGCACGCACATCACTCGTGCATGCACGGATGCGCGTGTACAAACGGATGGCCGCACATAAGTCATGAATTCAATACACTCCTCGCCTCACTGGGCAATGTTAGTCCGTATCACACCTACAATACTTGCCCTGTAGGTGGGGCTTAGAATAAACCTTCCGTATCCTCTGAGCGTCGTAAGAGGCGACTAAAGGTAAGGGTGAGGTAACCCTGACAGAAACCTTGAGTGCTGAAGACGGAGGTTCCAGGCCGCACGGCGCACTCTAATAAACCATGGATCCACGCACTTAACGCTTATGATCATGTCGATAGTCACTTACAGGACTGGCGGTATGATCAGCGAACGAAAAGAAGAAGGCACCTACAATACGAGGTATAACGTGATCTTAATTTATAAATCTAAATCACTATACCTAAATAAAGTGCGCATTTCAAGTCAGCCATTCTGATATGCAGTTGTATGTTTCACTAATTTGATTGGATGCTCTTCCTGATTTGCTCAACACCAACCTTAAGTACAATACACTTCATTTTAGCCACCATAACACTTCATAAATTAAATGTCCTTTGTGTCCTTTAGTGTTAAATAGCAAATGCTCTACAGCGATTAATGATACAAATAAAAACTAATCAATAGCACACCACACAATGCCCATCCAAGCATCTGAAGGTGTACGATAACATGTAAAGAATAGCACGATAATTAGCAAAACGATAAAATATGAAACGTTATGTGTGGAGAAGAAGAGCTGCTGTTTTGGGATCTATAAATACAAATGCTTGCAAACATGTTACTTATGATATTGTACCATGCACACGATGGTTTAAATCTATCATTTCCATCAGCTTAACATTACTATTAAGCGATCAGTGTAACAGAAGTATGTTTTTATTCCAACTTGTTTTATATAGAAAACTGGTACCATTTCATTGTTAATTGCGATAAAATGGTATGCTATAGAATATAGTATATTTAAAGTTAAATGTTTCGTTGTATTATGACGTCATGGGGAAATCAACAGATACTTAATTTATGCGATATATTTGGTATGAATTAGGAATTCGCTTGTTTTATTCTAAATACGATTTGCTAAAATTCTCGTCCATACAGACGCGACACAATATACAATGGAAGGAACTGCACTTATGGAAAACAACACACCGGGCGCTCGAGTGGCATATTTTAGTTTCAGCACGGATCATATCAACTGGAATATCTACTGGGATGGGATGCGAGCCAATCATGTTTACAAAGCGGGTGAGTTCACGAGACACTATGCTGTCATGATAGTATCTGGTATTGGTGTTCCGTGTAACATTCTAACATTCTTAATTATGAGGCGTCTGAAGCCGAGGACAGCAAGTACATTCATTATGACGATGCTAGCAGGTGCCGATACACTCATTCTACTGTTTATATGTGGCTTATACCGTATACTAATCTTCATATTTTCATCGGATGCTGCCTGCCAGGCCTATTTTACTATTGGCACAGTATTACAATACCTGCCGATTTGGTTAGTTGTGCTTTGGACATTTGAGCGGCGTATTGCTGTATGTGTTCCCATGAAAGCATCTCGTATCTGCACTGTGTCTAATGCTCGTAGAACAGTTATTTGTCTCATTATTGGCGCTATTCTTATGTGCGTAGTGCATACATTTGTGCACGAGACCACCGTGCATGACTAACATATAAACTCGTGTCAGGTCAAACCCATGTATGGCGCGCTTGTGGAGGCATGGCATATTGTGGATGCCCTTATTTTCGCTATTATTCCACTGATAGTCTTAAGCCTCTGTAATATAGTGATCATTGTTAAACTAAGAACATCAAGAGCGTTTGAAAGAATTGCACATAACTATGTCACAACGGATGAAACAAAACGTCAGAACCGGTCTGTGACTATAATGCTCTTGACAATCTCAATGACTACTATTGTATGCATAGCTCCCAATGCCATATTAGGAATTAAGAGTGACACATGGCTGTACTCTGCTAGCAGTGATATTAAATATGATGCTATGAAGTATTTAAGTGAGTCTATGGTTTTATTTATGGCATATATAAATAATGCAGTGAATTTTATTGTATACGTGCTGAGTGGTAGACGGTTCAGAAATATGCTTTTTCAAATGATGTCCATGCTTCTAGCCAAATGCCCACTAAACCACTGCACTACATAAAAATTATTTTGGTAGAGTCTTTACCTTCGCATTCGAAACGTGGCATCCAAAAAATTCCACCAATTGCATATACGTAATATTGTATATTGCGCCAGTCTCGTATGTATGGGGTGGGCTGGATCGGCTACAGAAGAATTTTACTGGCTGCATGATGAGCCAGCGAAACGTTTGCATTTCTGTGGGCCCGGGAGTTCATTCGTGCCCAGATGGTTTATGTCAATAGTGGCATCGGAAGTTATGCTCCACACGCCCACTCGTTTGGGTGGACCACAGACAATCGAGGGGTGGTATGTAGAGAGGCATGTGCTTCCCTATTCTTCAGAGTCTGACGAATTGGAAAGGAGATCCCAAACCGTCGAGAAATGAGGCTAGTGAACACAATCTTCAACGTTGTAGCAAATTATTTGTCTAAGGATAATTACTGAGTCGTTAAACAAGCATTCACTGGCAATACTACAATTACAAACTATACTATAATAAGATAGTAATTAGTAATTCTAGATTATGGCGATTGGACAAGTTGTCTACCAGGCATGAGTGCGTACAGTTACCCTGACATGTAGATAACATTCTCTCTTATCCATCCTAATATACTTATTATGTGTAGTGGATTAAGTTCCGGTAATTGCCCGGAGTTGGTCTTTTATTAAGGATACCATATAATTATTTACTCAGAGGGTACACTTTGCTTCTATTGACTGACGTGGGAAGTCATATATTTCCGTAACAACTTTGCTACTATTATAGTATGGTTCAATCGATCCCAATACGGGTAATGTGCGTGCGTGCGTGCGTGCGTGCGTGCGTGCGTGCGTGCGTGCGTGCGTGCGTGCGTGCGTCCGTGCGTGCGTGCGTGCGTGCGTGCGTGCGTGCGTGCGTGCGTGCGTGCGTGCGTGCGTGCGTGCGTGCGTGCGTGCGTGCGTGCGTGCGTGTGTGCGTGTTTCCGTGTGTGGGTGGGTGGTGGGTGCGGGTGTGTGTGTGTGCGTGTGCGTGCGCGCGTGCTAGCGCGCGTGTGTGTGTGTGTGTGTGTGTGTGTGTGCGTGTGTGTGTGGTTGTTGTGTAATATAGTCCAGCTGATGCTTACTTCTGACGGCAAACGAATGACAAAAGTCTTCGGGAACCAGGTTCAGAGGACAATGGCAATGCATGAATATGGAGCGCTGGAACTGTTCTTGTAGTGATCAGAGGCATCCGGATTGGAAGAATGTCACAAAATCATATCATTTGACGAGGCCTCAGAATTGATATGTATTGATGATATTCACAAAAATAATTTTATATAAGCACTAAGAATAGTCGACGAATTTGATTTATAGAGGATCGGATCAACAGAACTGAAGGGAAAATATCGCAGTTTTATTACGCCTTAAACAGCAGAAGAAGAACAGCATGTCTGGATTTTGATACAACGAAAGCATTACAAGTGCGTCTTAATTGGAGGAAGTAAAATCTCTCCATTGACGGAGACGGGCGCAATTTACATGGCACTACTCGTTTTCCAAAGGGTTTTTCGGAGATATGTTTCTGTATCGAAACTCCGCTATTCTATGTGGCATCCAGCTATGAGTTAAGTCCAGTGATGATTAACCTGGCACCTCTATGAGAACATTGGTGATTGGTTCCTCTCGCTATATGCAGAGGCCAGAATAGTGTATGCGGGAAGTCTCCATTCCCATGATCCTGGAATTGACTGAATCCAAGAAGTTATTGCTTCATTAATTTGAAATTAAAATACAGAAGTTGGAGTTGATGAAGATGTTATATCCAGAAAATAAATATCTGTGCCGACAGTACTGTACAATGCACTAACACACATATGTCCGTCCTAGAAAGGTCTTCTGACCGATTATCAGTATAGGAAATAGCTTCCTCTGAAGAACTGACAAGGCTAATAATGGCCGCTTCAGCATGACGATAGACTATTTGGTCAATTTGATCCACTGATATAACGAGTTGTAAATTATAATTTCGTCAGGCGCCGACTGCCCACCTAGCGTGGGTGTCTGTTTTAAGTTCTTCTAGCAACCAAACTGTGAAAAATGCGAGGTCACCATAACGAGTAGCTGGATAGGCTGGTTATTACTTTTTCAGTTTTCTAATAAATGGGTGGCAAATTAATTGTCCACGTGGAAGGCAGGCTAAGATGAAACAGCTGTCACGAGAAGAACTGGCAGTTTTCGAACTTATAATTGCAAAGAGTTTGCCTGGACATCACTGCCAAAAGTGCGTTAACAATGTGCAAGTGGAGATTACGAAGTATCTCCTTTTATAGAGTCGCTTGAGCTTTCATAAATACGCCCTTCTCAAGATGAGGAAACCAATCAGCATCGACAACATGTATAATACGTGTGTTAGATTGAAGTTTACTGGAAATGGGCAATCTCCATCGCATGCTGATGAAAGAATCTGTAACCTTAAATAACTCAGTTAATACTGAGCCGATTCTCAAACTGTTTTCAGATTCGTAATTCCCGTACAGACTTGTACCGGTAACATGTAAACGCGTTTCCCAATGGTGCAGTAACACGTAAACGCGAATTATTGATATGTCTCATAATTGCTCTAATTTAAACGCAGCTGGTATATAGATCAGCGTCCTATAGATGTACGCCTTGTTTAGTGAAAAATAGAATGCTGTTCGAGGCAACTTTCTCACAGTCACCATGCCCGGTGACGCTACACACAAATGTCACAGTATGCAATGGTGGTACGGCTCCGGGTCCCCTCTGAGGAATGCTCCATGGAAGACCAGCCAACTCGGAATATCATTATACTATGTAATAGATGACTCCAGTATACCAATCCATCATATGACGACATAATCAACGACGGCAGATGCAGGCGGATGTCAAAATTAAATAAGTCATATATGACATATCTAAGTCCGCCACAAACACATAATAGCCCGTCAAGTTGTACAAATTGTATTTGTTTACTGTTCTATTAAATATTTTGAAACTAATTTGACATAGTCAGCAACAGCACCAAGTCAAGTTGGTTTTAAATATGCAATAGCTTTCCTGTATAGTTTTCTGAAATTTAGGATTCATGGAGTTCAATCGATCCCAATACGGGTAATGTGTGGGTGGAGCTTAGTTAGAGAAAGGCGGGGCATTGCCGAAACTGGATTTATTCATTATATCTAATATTGTAAATACAATTAGACGTACATCCGTTGTTGCAGTCTTCTAGGATTTTGCAACAAATCTACCAATATATTGTGAAAATGTGATTTGAATAAAATAGAAACGCTTTCCTTAGGTGGGTTATATGCTGATCATATGTTCAGATCGTGGCATCTTTGCACACTTTGGAATGTCTACCGTGATAATATATTCCTAGCAAATGTATTGGCTAATTATTTATATGAAATTGCTTCGCCATCAAAATACTCAAGTGATTTCAATATAGGAAGCAAGCCCACGCCAGAGAAATCGGTTATTGGCGTATGTATGATTACTGTATTCTGCAGCCGCAGTAGTAGAAACAGCCTACAGCTGCAATCAGTCCTTCTTCGTTTTTGTCCACTGTGTCTTGTCCTCAGCCGAAATCCTTAGCTTCCTCAGGTCCATGTTTGACATGAGTGTATCGAGTCCTGCTTTCTTGAGGCCACCTCGTAGCACGCTTAGCAGATTTATGCAATGACGTCATTTCCTGGCTTTATATTTGCTGGCTCCGAGTAGGGCGAATTTCAAGGCTCTATATGCTGGTGTCTCTTCTGGCATCCTTAGCACATGGCCAAACATGGACCATCTTTGCTGGGCGACTTTTACAGACAGCGGCAACGTATTACACATCTTGTATAGTGCATCGTTTGAAATTATGCTGCCTGGCCATCGGTGTCCAGTGATGGTGCGTAGGTGTTTGCGGTGGCAGGCATCGAGTTTGTCTAGAGCTGCCTTTGAAGCTGCCCAGCTGTTACAGTTGTACAGAATCGAAGATACATAGGTTGCATTGTATAAACGTAGGCTATTTATCAAGTGCATATTTGATCTACGAATCCATAGCTTCCAGAAGGACTGGAAAGCCATGTTCCCCATGAAGCAGCATGCAGAAATGTCAGCAGTACTGCAAAGCAGTGAGCCCAGGAGTTGACTTTTCCTCCATGGTTCGCCGGCACGAGGTGGGTTGTCACTTTCTATAGTTTCACGCTTTGTCGATGGGTATATGTGGGTGAACTCTGTTTTGGATTCATTCATAAAGAGATTCTCAATTTTTAGTTTGCTTGCAGCTATTGGAAGAAGTTCGTCGAGGGGTTTCTTTTCCTCGTCTATGAAGTCCACATCATCAGCAGATTCCATCTCTCGCGGCATGCCCAGTATTGACACTTGGGGTTTGGTCTTGTGGAACTTTCCCTCACGGATTTCAATGCGCCAGAAAGGTAGCAGGTGAAAAGCACCGGAGATAGATCATCTCCCTGTGGGGAGCTGATTGATGTCTCAAACTCTACAAACTTCACTGACTTGACTCGTACTGTCAGCTTGGTGTCTGCAAGCAGTAGTCTCACTAGTCGTAGCTCGTCTTCATTGCAACTGGCCTGGCGTAGTACATCTAGGATCTTTGAGCGTTTAATTGTGTCGAAATCTTGTGACATGTCAATGCCCATGTTGTGGTCCCAGTGTTTGGACATGACTCCCGACACAAGCATACCTTGAGCCCATACAATATCTGCGCAGCTGCATCCACGTTTGAAGCCAACTTGATCTGGTGAAGTAATCGATCTTGTCTCGGATGCGGCATAGAGTAACATTGGATAGGATTTTCCGTATGCTGTTGAGGAGCGCAATGGGCCGCAGATTGGCTGGGGGCCCAAGTGGCTTCTTGGGATTTGGTAGTGCGATAAGGGTGCCTTGGCCTACAGCGTTGATGGGAAGTTGGTGCATAAAATCTGAATTGATTCCCCTCGACGCTCTACACCATTTGTGTGCTGCCTATGAAACAAGAGCCATGTATATGCCATGATGTAAGCATTTATATTTTGTTTGCTTATTATTTTAATTAATAGCAAAACATGCAACCCTTGCAGAGAGAGAGAGAGAGAGAGCGAGAGAGAGAGGGAGAGAGAGAGAGAGAGAAAGAGAGAGAGAGAGCGAGAGAGAGGGGGAAATAGATGGGGTGGGGAGAGAGAGAGAGAGAGAGAGAGATAGTGGCATAGGGTAGATATTGCATTGCCAATCTTAGCTTACTGAGGGAGGGGTAGTAGTAAGATTAGGCTCATAAGAAGAACTGTTATACTAAACTAGCTATGCAATTCATCATATGGTTCAAGCACCTATGCTCTGTCTACATGGGATAAATGTTTATTCGATAGCAAAGAATTACAAAGACATACAATTCATACAACATGTCGGACTGTTTGAGATTTGATGACGGTCTATAATGAACCCTTTGTGACGTAATAACTGTGACATCATCATACACGCACTGAGCTGATTATGACGTCATACGAGGTCAGATGATGGATGGATACCCTGGAAAGCTGAATTACTATTCAATGAATTTCAATTGAAACTGACCCAACTAGGAATAGTATAACTGCAAGATTTTCAACAAGTTGTGATAGCTGTTTCAATAGGCTTGTTAAATATGTCGTCACTGCACGTGATTCCCACCCCGGAAGTGTGTATTTTGCTTCATTACATCATAAGTGCGTGTTTATGACGTCATCATTTGTTGTTAAAGAAAAACATTCGTTTGTGTATTAAACAATCGAACTGAACCCGGAAATACGTCATCACTTAACAGGCACATAGCATAGCAATGTCACCATGATAGTACTTTGGTTATAAGTTTATAGTGCATATTCACACCAGAAAGCTTGAAAATAAAATTGTTAAAATTGTATTCTTTTATAGGCTTAAATTAATGTGTCAATATGTAATGAATCTTAATGTTAAGATTTATTTCATTTCATTACATATAGGCTCACAGCTGAAGCCTCTAAAAGTATATAATTTAAACAATTTTATTTTCAGTAATTATTCTGTGAATATGCACCTATAAGCAAACGGTAGAATAGATCAACATGCTTATATTGTCTCACTAGCTTCACTAGGAGAGTGCGTTCCCAGGATAATTCATTGTGAATAAGCTGATGGCCTAAATAGTATGGTGGTACACGTCAACTGTGTACTAAACAGTTTATTTTCCTCTACATGTGTACATCACCCTGTTACCATCTGTGTACATTGAAAGTTTTGCTCAAATGAATTTGATGGTGCACATCAGCTATAATTTAAGAGTAAGCTTAGCACAGGAGGGAGTGTAGTCATTAGTGTTGTTTTCAGAATTGGATTACCTTTAGTCTCAGCCTTTTTTCTGAAATTAATTAAGGCTTTTGAGATCGAGGGCCCAACCAAAAGGAAGACAGTAAAATGTATAATTTAAAGCCAATAACATTTACTTCCATAGGATGAATGAAAATGAAGATGAATTACAAGGTGCACGATATTGAAATATTAAGCTAATTGTAGCAATCTTATGATCATATCGAACTACTATCTACATTTTGACTGACAATTAGATACTGCATTAAATCTAACAGCTATATTTTCAATTTGCATGATGTGATATGAGCTGTATAAAGAGCTTAATAAGGATGCAAACCATTAATTTAACAATAACGATAATTTCGTGTTAC
>CM067374.1:131564705-131592205 GCA_034401795.1 Chaetoderma sp. LZ-2023a
AGCAAGAGAAGACTGTTTTTGGAAAAGTGGTAAATTTTCAAAATTAGTCTTCTCATGGTCTGCAAATGGACATTTCTCAAGACCACACCAGAAAACGTTTTTGGCTGATAAGAGGGATAAAGGCTCAATATAATTGTTGATTTAGTATTAACAAGGATTCTGTGGTCTGTATACCTTACAACAATACATATTTTCAACTGTATTTACGGAAATGGGCCAACATGGAAGTACAGTCGGACAACCTAATTTAATTGGCGTCCTTGCCCCTGTGGGCAACACAATATTCTTCTAAGTTTCGAGCCACGTGTTACTAGTGGGTTTTACATATTAACCTGAAAGAACAAATACGAAAATCGTCTGCAATTCAACAACTCTTCTGCATAATATGTTAAACATAAGTTGCCTGGAACGTGCTGTTACTATCAATATTCAGCAGCTTACCAGTCTGTGTAATTATAACCGTGAAATATAGACATATACATATGCATATAAATATATATTTCATGGAAAAACCATACGATAATTAATACAGAAGTTTAGTAATTATTTATGATTTAAAGTACATTGATAATTTACCTTTAACAAGCTACCAGCCCACATATGAATACTAAGCGCCCCTAAAGACTCCAAGCCCCTACCCTGATCAATCGGAGCTAATGCTCAGTTCTCTTTATAGCATGTGTACGAATTGTATACAATTGATAGAGTCACAATTTAATAACTGTTGAATATTTTGAAACTAGTTTGACTGTTTACTTTCTCCTAGTACTATTTTCAGGTGTACGAATTTTATTATTAATAAACCGGGCCAGACAAGAGGCACCGTCGTATTCATATATCGTGTGTTGGATTTGTTAACGCATAAATTATCATTATTCTTTAAATTGCAAATTATTGCATTATTTTTTCATAGATATGGAAAAATTAAGTTAGGATGGTTTGTAAAACAAACGAAAATTATTTGTTATCAGAATTCTTACAGGCCACCGTACTTTGCATAGATCCGCCTGATATCCGATAATATTCTGGAACATATGTGAATCCAGAATCACTTATCCATTGTCCGCTCTAATTTTTATATTGGCAATTGAGGAATCCAGTTTTAGCTATGCCCTGCTCATCCATAGCTAAGCTCCACCCTCGCTTCGCCCGTGTTGGGATCAATTTATCTATGCATTCCATGAATCTCAATTTCCAGAAAACTATACAAGACATAATTTTGAAAACAGGTATTTTCCTAAAATAAATGTGAATAGAAAACATCATACGTAGGCCTATGCACATTAGTTCCCCGATCGCAGACACCTCATTGTTTATATCTTGGTTCGTCGACTGCACTCTCTTGGAAGATTATGACCCTTTTCCCGTTTGTAAGTTACGTGCGTACGCACGCACGCACGCACCCACTCACACACAGCATCCCTATATGATGCGATTTTTTCTTCTGATAACAGTAAAATCTACCTGATTCAAAGCAGATCATGTCACTCATAGCTTTGCCTATATACCAAGCATAGCGCTCAGCCTTTGAGATGCCACAGTTATTCATTTCGGACTCCACGCAAGTCGATATCCCAGGAAATACGCTAAATATGGAAATGCAAATACAAGATTGCTTATGTGTCTACCAAATATGTATTGACGACGGGGAACACAACAGCAACAACAAGAACAACAGCAACAACAACAACAACAACAACAACAGCAGCACCACCAACTCCAACACCACTACCACCACCACCACCACCACCACCACCACCACCACCACCACGACCACCACCAACAACAACAACAACAACAACAACAGCAACAACAACAAAATAAACGTATGAAAAGAATATTAGCAACCTCAACAATACCATTATCATTATAACCATTGATATGAACAACAACAACGACGACGACGACGACGACGATGACGACGACGACGACCACAAGGGCAGCAGCAGCAGCATGAGCAGCAGCAGCAGTAGAAACAGAAGCAGTAATAACAGCGTCAGAAGCAGCACTAACAACAGCATCAGCAGCAGTAGTAACAGCAGCAGTAACAACAGCATCAGCAGCAGCAACAGGGGCAGCCGTGACCTCAACGGCAGAGAAAATGTTATTCGCAACATGACCAGTAGTAACAGCAATATCAACAACATCGTTGATGTGAATGTGGACAATATAACCCTAAGCCAACAACTAATAATACGTAATACTCACGCGCATGCCTGCGCTAGAAATTCTAGCTTGATCGTCCCTTGTGGTGTTGTGAAAGCCACCATGGGTAACAGACACGGGACGATGTTGCACTCGCCAGTTACTGCGTAAGATATCAAATCAGTTCGTTGTTACACAAGCATTACTGGTATGTTATGTCATAGCTAATAAATAAGCCAACATGTTTCCAAATTTACAAAAAACACATAAACTTGTTAATTCGTACGTTTTTAACACAATGTAAGAAATGACCTGTTGTTCACATAATGAGGAGCCAGTTAAATTGGCAATATCACTGCCCACTTTTGTTCCCGGGTGGATGTTACCGTGGCATCTGTCCACTTTAAATTTAGGAATTTAAGCCAGGCAGAATGCACGGAGTTAGCTGTCTTTTCAGTCCAATGTACGTTATCCTTAACAAAAGTACTTACGGAGAGTCTAAGTGCAGGAATGACAGTCACCGATCTTGATGATTCAGCCGTATAATTTAGGGACTGAATGCTGAGATGTCAACCGACTTGAATAGTGAAACTTTGCGAAATGTCATTAAGACTGATGTTAATCACTATTGTCTCTAGTTTAAATGGTGCTGTGTACTTTTGAACTGGTTCTCTACCATGACACAATTTAGGTCCTAGGTAGCAGACAACTTCTGACCCATGATGGGGCTCAACATTAATGCGACTCAGGTTTGAAGCGCCAAAGATGAGTGCTTTGAATAGGTAGCCGCCAGTTTAGTTTATTTTCGATTTCATGACGAAATTTCCAAAATGTGTTGCTCTCCAACGTGGTTGGCTGTTTGGGCCTATTTGCGAATTTAATAGGACGCACCACCGGTGCATTACTTGGACATAGAGTTGAAGAGAGGCTGGGCTGTTGCAGTTTCCCTGTTGAAATCCATTCAGTTCTTCCACCTTCGTGCTAAGCGCATTAGGGAGAGTGTCGGCATCTAAATGCCTACGTAGCGTAGCAATGTGGTGGAAGCACTGAATTATTTGGTAATACAGCTTTACCAGGCGCCCATGTGCAGATGAACCCCATTGACAATCTCCATCCTTCCTACGACCATTCTTCCTCACAATAGCCATTCAGACAGGCAAGCGTTCAATCTAACTAGCAATCAAACAGGCAATTGAGATAGCAAGAACAATTCGATCAGGCAAGCTCAAATTCAAGCAGACAAATTCATTCACATTAACTGCAAATTGAACCAATATATTACTTACACCTGAAAGATAAATTATAGAATTAACATGTAATATGCAATGTTTAACAATACAACAATACAATACGCAATATTATAAGGTACTCACAATAATTATGGACACCGCGAAATGGCTAAATGCATTTCGCAGGGATGTGCTTCATCAATAGCCTGTATAACAACTCTGTCAGTCCTTCAGTCTAAATAGCTTTATATTCATTTACTGAATTACTCAATCCCCTTTGAAAAACTACTCTAAGGTTTACTTTGAAGGATTGGACTTTGTGCAAGGTTTGAGTTTCCTTTGATCCGGGAATATCACAGACATCATTAATACAGCAGCCAATGATTAGTGGACTGGTTTCACTCCACGCAGATTAGTGAAATTTTACTCTTTCGAATTGGATTGATAAGTGAGTAGTGTTTTCTTCACGAGATCATGAACCAACCCAGATAACGCAGCTTACTGGGCCGATGCTGGGTCGATACCGTGCCGATACTTTTAGTATCGGCCCAGCATCGGTCCAGTAAACTGCGTTATCAGGGAATCATGCAAAGGTTGTATATGCTTCTGCTGGGACACGTTGGCTTGTGATGCCTTTTGATCATTTGATGCCGAAAAAATGAATCACGGTATGATGACATTATTTTGCCATTTGATAGAATTTTGTTCACTGCGCCCAAAGGCCACTGCGGTGTTAATAATTAAACTGTGTTCATGTATGTGGAATAAAGTAGTATTCAGCTCCCTTAATTGTAGCCGGCCGGCCCGCTGGGAAGATGGACAGAGGGATGGGTGGACGGATCCATTTATCCATTCATCCATCCGTCCGTCCGTCCGTCCATCCATCCATCCATCCATTCACCCACCCATCCATACATCCATCCAGCCCTAGGTACTATACCACTCAGCACATATTTAGCCTACATCTAAAGATACATGCAAAGGACACGCCAGTAGGGTTGCATTCCCGGTGGCGTATTTATCAGATTAGACTGCCTCTTCATACAGGTTGCGCGTCATTAGCGTGTAAGTGCGTGGTCAGAATTTGGTGCTCATTCATACGCGACAGATCGCACACTCGTCACACTCCGATACATCAATAGTCATTTCGATTTGTAACGGTTTCAAGATTCAAGATTTATTTATAACTCCCAGATCATACATGTGATACATGGGGTATACACATTATACAATTTGTACCGTGGCATGGCAGTTATTTATATATCTCTATAGATTAACCGTTAATATTGAAACAAGTAGTCTAGATTTAATAAAGTAATGTGATTGGTTCTTTTCAAGTGAAGCTATTTTCATAGTAACCATTTTTTCGGTCACAATTTCACTTTGTTTTCGGGTATTATCTTTACCGGTTATGATTGTTAGTCGTGTTTGTGCGACAGATTCATCCTTTTTGGAATTGCTTAATAATTGCATTTATTAGTCGGCAAATCCTATATAGTTATATTTTTTTGTTATTGCTAGCGAATAACCGGGAACATTTACATCTTCGTGATTGCATGCGTGCGTGCGTGCGTGCGTGCGTGCACGCGTGCGTGCGTGCGTGCGTGCGTGCGTGCGTGCGTGCGTGCGTGCGTATGTGCGTGCGTGCGTGCGTGCGTGCGTGCGTGCGTGCGTGCGTGCGTGCGTGCGTGCGTGCACGCGTGCGTGCGTGCGTGCGTGCACGCGTGCGTGCGTGCGTGCGTGCGTGCGTGCGTGCGTGCGTGCGTGCGTGCGTGCGTGCGTGCGTGCGTGCGTGCGTGCGTGCGTGCGTGCGTGCGTGAGTTCGTGCGTGCGTGAGTTCGTGCGTGCGTGCGTGCGTGCGTACGTGCGTGCGTGCGTTCGTGCGTACGCGTATATGTATGTATCTCAGAAACTGCTTATCCGATGTGGCTAAAAGTTGAACGCTAGAGGATTTCCAGACATTATAGTAGTAGTAGTAGTAGTAGTAGTAGTAGCAGTAGTGGTAGTAGTAGTAGTAGTAGTAGTAGTAGTAGTAGTAGTAGTAGTAGTAGTAGTAGTAGTAGTAGTAGTAGTAGTAGTAATAGTAGTAGTAGTGGTGGCGGTGGCGGTGGCGGTGGCGGTGGCGGTGGTGGTTGTGGTGGTAGTAGTCGTGGTAATAGTAGTAGTAGTAGTAGTAGTAGTAGTAGTAGTAGTAGTAGTAGTAGTAGTAGTAGTAGTAGTAGTAGTAGTAGTAGTAGTAGTAGTAGCAGCAGCAGCATCAGCAAAAGCAACAGCAACAGCAGCAGCAGCAGCAACAGCAGCAGCAGCAGCAGCAGCAGCAGCAGCAGCAGCAGCAGCAGCAGTAGTAGTAGTAGTAGTAGTAGCATAATATTAATAACGCACTATCTCAGTTTTTCAAAAGTAAAAATGTCTTGTTTATTTTATTACTTGAGAGTTTGTTGCTTTTGTCTCAAGCATGGCTTATATTAGCATTGTTCTAATAGACTGTACGTTATATGGTTTATATTTAGCGCAACACAATAGTTTTCTTCTGTCTACAGTCCAGCCTGTCTATAGCGGTCACCTGCATGTGGGTCCAGAGTGTGGTTCATCCCGAAGATGAGCGGTTGTACGACCACGTGTCTTGAAGGGCCACCACTATGTAGTCTCAAAACCCACCAGCTGTATTAATTGGCAATACTAAATGAACATATTTCTTTAGCTACTTCTCTTTGACTGTGGTCAAAGTGGTCACTGTTGACAGGTTCCACAGTATTTCAATTATTGATCTTTACATAGATTTGCTTTCACAAGAACGCCGCGGAGATTATAGTTTTTTAAAGCCAATAACGGGTCTGGACCCAAAGGGTTCACGTAATTTCGTTTGTAATGGATTGTATTCCTCCTTGAAAACGTTCGCAACTTCAACATTTTTCCTATTGTATGTTAGGACAAAAGGGATTATCCCCCTTGTATCGTATAGGCCTGAGTCTACATTTAGGCCACAAGGTCATTTTGTCCGCAGACATTTAATCCAGAATGATTCTCTGAGAACTCGGCATTTTGCCTCTCTTCTGTGTCTAAACTTGTCGTCTGTTCAATTGGTAAGATTTCCAAATCACGGTGAATAAGATAAATTAACTTAACGTGCTAGAGGATTTCCAGACTTTGTATTGGTAGTAGTAGTAGTAGTAGTAGTAGTAGTAGTAGTAGTAGTAGTAGTAGCAACAGTAGTAGTAGCAGTAGTCAAAGGGAACACACGTGTCTTTTGGCTCTGCTAATATCGTTGATTTTGAACGATTTCTACTGCTCATTTATGCTTCAGTTTTGTCCTGGTTCTGTATAAGTGTATATAGTTTTGTTTTGTAATATTCTTTTTTGAAAGTTTTGTTGTTTGAAGTCGCTATTTACAGCGGTGGTTTTTGGCGTTGTCTTTTCGCAGTGGCCGCGAGAGCCATTGCTCACTGCAGCGTCTTCTTCGTTTCTGTCCTTGTTATTGTCCACGTTTAGGCGTTGTTTTGGTGGTGTGTGTTGTTGGTTAGCAGCCGGATCATTTTCGGTTGCTCGTTTTCTTTCACCCGCTCCCCAGGCTATACATTTATTATAGCTATTGCATTGAGCTCGTGCTGACGCGCTGTGCACTCATGCATAATGTCTAGTGTTTACGAACAACGGCTAAGCCTGCGGGTTACGACAGCCGGGCGGAGTGTGAGGGCTATTGACGTCTATCACGGTTTGAAAGATATCGTCGGCTCTGGTCTCACAGTATTGAAAGGCCTCATTAATATAAAGAGGAACGTTTGGAATGTTACCGTTTGTTCTGAGGAGATTAAGAACAAGCTATTGGAAGATGGGCTGGTGGTTAATGGAGAGGCATGTAAGATTCAGGAGATCGATTCTGATAAATTGCTCGTGAATATCAAAGCACCTCTAGAAATACCCAACGAGCGTATTAAATTGGAAATGGCAAAATATGGGGATGTGTTGTCTATAGAAAGCGAGATATATGATTTTGACCGTTCACTAGAAAATGGCGTGAGGCGAGTCTGGATGCGGGATAGTGAATCGACATTGCATTGCTCATTGTATTGCCGAGTGCACTGTCTATTGACAATGCATTCTTTTTACCAATATGGTACCGAGGGCAGATCAAGACATGCCGTATCTGTAGTAGTGTGACCCATCTGGCGAGCGCCTGTTCCCATAAGGACAAATGTCTATTGTGTGGTGGCACTGACCATTACAAATGGAAGTGCAAGGTGGCCACAAATAGTTTAGTGGTGGCCAGCCAAAATGTAGATGAGAATAAACAGGAAAAAAATCAAGTTAGTGAATCTGTTACTGTAGCTAATGTACACAATCTGCCCAACCCAGTGTCAGTTCACGCTGAAGATTTGATAGATGTATTGGAAGAATGGTTACCTCAAACACCAGTGTCAGGGGCCAATCATAATGTTACAATGTCATCACATGTTAGTGCAAATCCATCACAGAATGACATTGACATGGAAGATGATCAAGATGGCGAACTCGCTAGTTTTTGCCCAGATCAGACTAAATTCAGGTCGCAATCAAGAGAAAGTGAAACAGATTTTACACTAACGCCATTAACTGAGACTGATAGTATTTTGACAAATATCAAAGCACAACCAAAGGTTCTTAAACGACAGATAGAAGACCTGAGTTCTGGTGATGATGAAAATGAACACGAAGATATAGATGATTCGATTTCAATAGCAGAATCTGATATTTCCGTTCAAACACAACAGTCTCGGCGCTCTGATGAGATGGTGGTTTACCGGTCTGAAACTGGAGGAATTTTAGTACCATATATTACTCAGAGAGGTGTACGATATAGGCATATGCGGAATGATTCTGATATTGCCAAATATCAACATTTAACAATTGTTGACCTCTCAACCTCCGATTTCACAGCGAAAATGGGCAAATGGGCAAAACAGGAGAAAAGTTAGAAACCAAAATCTAATTAGGCATGATGGTCAATATATACAGATTCTTTATTTTTATGATTATTTGTACATTAAATTGTAGCGGCCTCAATGACATTTTAAAACAACGATTACTGTTGGAAAAAATTGCTGCAGCTTAGGGTTGATATTGCTCTGCTTCAGGAAACAAGGCTCCGAAGCCCTGAAGCCATCGAAAGTTTTAAACAACTTGCCCAAGATGAAGTGTTTACATCTGATGCCACTGAACCAAATGCAGGAGTTGCTATTTTATTTTTACCCAAATGCCTCGGGTCCATAAACATCATTTCAGCAGATACTGACACTGTTGGTCAGTGGGTTAAAGTCACATGTGACGTCTCTGATACCAGAGTAAATATTATGTCAATTTATGCCCCAGCATCTCATGGGCCACGGGCTGCATTCTTCTCCAGCATTGCATCGGTGATCCATGATTGTTCAGAAAATCTTATTTTGGGAGGTGATTTTAATTGTATCTTAGACAAGGATAAATATAGACGTTCATTATGTAATTATAATTACACTACTCATTATCGCTTAACACAGATTTGTGATGCTGAACATTTATTGGATAGCTATCAGCAATTTAGTACCCGATGGTTGTGATTTTACTAGGGTGACAGCTAATGGCCAATCAGCATCTCTCTTGGATAGAATATATGTGCAAAGATCACTTAAAGGCAGTCTTTCACAGACAAACATATGTCCAATAACTTTCTCAGATCACAGTGTAGTTTCGATAAGCATTAACAATGCTGACTGGATAAAACGTGGTCCTGGGTTCTGGAAATTTAATTGTTCTTTATTAAATGATACAGAATACCATCGTCACGTACAAAGTTTTTGGGACTTTAAAATGCGCAACAAAGGTGACACAGAAGATTTGATTTCATGGTGGGAAGAAGTAAAATTATGTTTTGTTCACGTATCCAAGCAATTCTCTATTAAAAAAGCAAGGAAAATCTCGAAGGATGTGAAAGCACTTGAGCGCCTATTATTCCTACTTTCCCGTAAGGTTGCAAATGGCGCAGCTCATTTAGTTGATTATCTGCATGAAATAAAATGTAAACTACGTGCAATTGAGGAGGAAAAGGCTGAAGGCGCCAAAATAAGATCTAGAGCTCAAATGTATGTAGAAGAGAAAAAAACACAAAATATTTCTGCAACCTCGAACGATTTAGAGGTGTAGAAAAATTGATTAGAAGTTTACAAGTAGATCACCAAGTGCTTAGCTCCAATACAGATATATTGAGTGCTGTACATAACTTCTATCAATCTCTGTACAGATCAGAACCTATTGATGAGAAAATAGCACAAGATCTGCTTAATAATATTCAAGATAAGTTACCTCCTTCATCAGTTGATATATGTGAACAGAACTTAAGTTTTGATGAAATAAGAAAATCCCTCAATACAATGAAAGCTGGCAAATCACCAGGAGGGGATAGGCTTTGAGTAGCGTTTTATCAAACATTCTGGCATCTTATTGGTAAAACATTCCACGAAGTTGTCAGAGAAATCTTTCATCGAGACCATCTTTCCGAGACAATGTCACAGGCATATGTACGGTTGATATATAAAAAGGGTGATCGCAGTGATCTGAAGAACTATAGACCCATTTCACTACTTGGAGTCGATTATAAAATTATATCCAGAGCTCTGTCATTAAAGCTTGGTGGTGTGCTGGCAGATGTAATAAATCCTGACCAGACTTGTTCAATTCCAGGAAGATCTCTTTTAACTAATGCAATGATGATTCGCGACGCAATTCAACTAGTGGAAATGGATAATATTTATGGAGCAATTGTCGGATTAGACAATGAAAAGGCATTTGATCGACTGGAATGGGATTTTTTATTTATGTCGTTGAACCACTTAGGATTTGCACCAAATTTTATAGAATGGGTCCGAATATTATATAGAAATATTTCCAGCAGATATATTGTAAATAACTACGTTGGCCAACCTGTAGCATTAGAGCGTGGTGATCGTTAGGGTTGTTCTCTGTCACCACTCTTATTTGTGATAGCCATGGAATCCCTAGGTGCAACATTAAGACAATATATCCACTTTCAAGGTCTGAGCATACAAGGCATAGAGAAGCATGTTAAGGTGTCTCAATATTGTGACGACACCACTGTCTTTGTAGGACATGATGAGGATTTTGATAGGTTGAATGTCATCTTACAAAACTTCCAAAGAGCATCTGGTCTCAAAATAAATAAAGACAAATCTGTTGGCTTGTTTTTGGGTCCTTGCAAAACAAGAACTGACCAGCCAATGGATATCACTTGGACAAGCAATTCAATCAAAATCCTAGGAATCCACTTTAGTAAAAATCTCGAAACAGGACAGAGGTCATTGCCAAACTAAAGAAGACAATTACAATGTGGCGTCATAGACACCTGCCAATTTTTGGACGAGCTTTAGTTTTAAATAGTTTAATCTGGTCACAGATATGGTATGTGTCCTCTGTGGTGCATATGCCAAAACATATTGAACAAGGGATTAATAGAATTGTGTTTGACTTTTTGTGGGAAGGAAATACACATCTTGTCTCACAAAGAATATGTACAAACGATAAACTTCAAGGAGGTCTAGCTATTCCAGACATCAGGAATAAAAGTATTTCATTGCGATTGAATTTTTTTAATGATTTGATCCATAGTGACAATCAATGGGCACATATATCTCGATGCCTCATTGAAAGATATGTGGAACCCTTTTCGGCAAAGTCGTTTTTTTGGTCTTCTAAGCCACCACCAAATTACACACGCATTCCTAGTCCATATCTGGAGGTTAAAAAAGCATTAGATGGTTTTGTGAAAATGGAAGACTCGCCATTATACTGGGAACATGTACTAAATCAACAACTTTGGGGAAATGATAGAATACTACATAATGGTGGGGTTCTATACTATTTCTCATTAGCTAGACATGGATTAAAATATTTCTCTGATCTTGTTAGTGCAACCACGCGTGAATGGAAATCCCTACATGAGATAGTGCAGACAACCAAGCTTCGACCAATTGATGCACAACGCCTTTTAAAGCGGTTGCAGGTAGCCATTCTTAGGGAGTGGTTTCGCCTACCCAAAGCATCTATGACTGTTGAAACACCAAAACTTATGCTAAAATATGGGGATAGAATTTTCACATGTTCTGTAAGATGCAAGTATTGGTACCACATGTTAAAGCTACAAAATCTGGCTATTCCATAGGCAATTGCTGCTTGGGAAAATTCCACTTATTTCCCGGTAAATTGGAATGATGTGTGGTGCAACATTCATTCCTCACATATCCCTAATAGAGCCAGAGATGTTGTTTGGCGATTAATCCATAGAAGGCTATGGGTAGGCTCTCTCCGCAAGAAGGTTGGAATTACTGAGAGTGACAGGTGTTTATTGTGTTTAACAGCAGAGGAAACACTCGTCCATTTATTTGTGGATTGCACTGTTATTGCTCAGTTTTGGACATACATCAAACGTGTTTTAATTAAGTTTGATGCATCGCAGTTCCAAATTGCACCTACCGAAATACTGTTTCACGACCTTTTTGGATATAATGTAAATAATGATGTTAAAAAGATCGCATTATTTTGCCTTAGTTTAGGCAACTGGAGCATTTGGAAATACCGTTGCTCCAGAGCCTACGATGTACTTGACGGTCCTAGCACTATCCACTTTACGAAATTAAAAAATATCTTTGATTTCTCGCTTGCATATTGTCTACAATGTGAATACCATGCATCACTGAAGGGAAATAGCCTCCATCGATTTAAAGTCAAGTGGTGTAGAGGCGAGATGGTTTCCATTGATTCTGGGCTATTAGTTATTTTGAAGATCGTGTAAAGTTGAAATATGTAATGAAAAAATGGAAAAAGACAAATTTGCAGATTCAATGCAGCTTAGTAGTTCCTTAAAATCTTTTCAGGACAAAATGTTTTGGGCGAGATTGGACTGGATTGGAAAATAAGACAGCAATGCCTTCCAGTTCAGTTACGTTCCTAATATTCACCGGATTTCTTGCTAGGAAACATGTTTTTCACTAGATTTTGTGTTGTTTATTTTAGTATTTGAGTGTGTGGACGCTGTTGCTGCATGAGAGCAACAGCTTCCCATCAAATTGGCTTTAAATTTTCAACAACCACAAAATTAACCTTGAAAATATCATGATTAATAATTCAAATAGTGTTTATAGTCAACCACACGGTCTACAGGAATGTTTATTTTTAGTATCATTTGTTCTGGGGTAATTTTCAAAACGTCCATTCAAGGTAAGTTAGCTTGGCTTTTTCATTTTATGTTTTGTAATTTGGTCTAATCATGTATTCACAGTCGCCAAAATATTCATAATATGGTAATTTTTGAAACAGTGTTGGAGATTCATGTGTGTACGGCAATTGCATCAGGGTATTTTGTACTAAACATAAATTAAGTGGTCCATATTAATTTCATTGTATGTGCACCGTTTCATTGCTTTTATAGCAATGCAATAATATGATTTATATAATGTTTATAAATATATTTTTTAATGTGTAGAATGTATTTCTACATAATACTGACGTATACTGTGTGTTAATTAATCTCCCTACATTTTAGTGTTCTTTGTCAGTAAATATTTTTGGGTAGAAAGGCTTTCCACACAATCCTTTGATCGCGTTATCAAAAAAAGAAAGAAAAAAAAAGATAGTTGTGCTTAGTTTTTTAACACACTGGCAACGCGATGACTTAAATTTACGTGCTAACATCACCCGCGGAATGCACCCGTCAGTTTACTGTGTTAGTCATCATTTCCCTGGTCTTGGATCGAGCCGCCCTCCTGCAATTCCGTATAGCATCAGCAACCCAACCATCTTTCCGTTGGACCACCGCGTGAAGACAAACATCTAGCGGCTAGTGGTATCGATAGCGATAGCGCCAGTGGTAGTAGTAGCAGCAGCAGCAGCAGCAGCCGCCGCCGCCGCCGCCGCCGTCGTCGTCGTCGTCGTAGTAGTAGTAGTAGTAGTAGTAGTAGTAGTAGTAGTAGTGGTAGTGGTAGTGGTAGTCGTAGCGGCAGCGGCAGCGGCAGCGGCAGCGGCAGCGGCAGCGGCAGCGGCAGCAGTAGCTACAGCAGCTTGTTTTCGTTGCCATCAATTGCAGGATAGGTTGAACATAATTGTATTGGAAGACATTGCTGCATTTGGCAGGCTACCTTTGGCAGCAATATCTTCCAATACAATTATTTTCAATATATTCAGCAATACATATTATTATATATTGGAAAGATGCTAAGTTATTTCTGAAACCGTACTGTACCATAGTTCATAGGTTTGCGATGTGTAACCGGGTCTGACGTCTTGAAGTCCGATTTAAATTTCCTCGTGATATTGTCCCACATTTTGATCACGATTCCACGGAGGTGTGTCGCCATTTTCCCTATGATTCGCGTGGGATTGCATGGCAATTCCTTTGATGTAATGTTTCACAAAAACAGTTGCAATACTTGGATTTGTAGGGAAATAATAATACAATAATTCTAAGGCGAACAGTTTTAAGAATAAATGCATCTATTGGGGCTAATGAAGCAGATGAATGGATGCAAGTTTATCAAAATGAATTAATTAAAGATGCATATTCACATTAATAGGCTTGAGAATAAAATGGTCAAAATTGTATACTTAGAGGATTAATTTGCGTCCCTCATTGTTAAAAAACGAAATACATCTTAACATGCGATGACTTAATTCCTCACATATTAGTATCATTTATAATTCCGTGGCCGCGGTGGTGGTGGCGGTGGTGGTGGTGGTGGTGGTGGTTGTGGTGGTGGTGGTGGCGGCGGCGCTTGCAGTGGCGGAGGTGGCGGCTGTGGCGGTGGTGGAGGCGGTAACAGTGGTGATGGTTGTAGTGGTGACGACGACGGCGACGACGACAACGACCACGCATTCTACTTACCCAAAGCTAAGCCGGATAAAATAGATAAACAGATACATATTGCGCATCCCATGTTGGATGATGATATATGGCTCCTTTACGCGTGGATGTGATCATGAATAACGACAGGTGTCGCTATACATAGCTATATGTATAACGTATAATGTATCATGTACACTCAACGGCCTATGGCTTATTGCGAAATAAATCAATCCATCATAGCGATTAAAGGTGCATATTCACAGTAGAATGGTTACAAATTAAATTCTTAAAATTATATACTAAATTGTTTGCCTAGAGATAATAAAACGAAATAAATGTTATCATATGATGATTTCTTTAAGTATAAATTAATACAATTTTTAAGTTGTCAAATTGGTTTAAACAGAATGTATTTCTTTGATACAGATAGGGGCACGATAAGGTCTGAGTCTTATGGCGGTGTCTCCAATATACATACAAATATTAAAAAGAAAATATATCAAGATGACGAATGGTTATAACAATTACAGCAGTGCATTAACTCAAATAATAAATAATTGTGTGGCTGTGTGAGTAGGTGAGTGAGTGAGTGGGCGAAAAAGCGAGCGAGAGAGCAAGCGAGCGAGCGGGCAAGTGAGCGAGCGGGCACGCCCGCACACGTGTGTTTGCGTGTGTGTGCATGCATGCATGCGTACATGCGTGCGTGCGTGCGTGCTGTGTATCAAAGATAGAGAAAGAGAGAGAGAGAGAGAGAGAGAGAGAGAGAGAGAGAGAGAGCGAGCGAGCGAGAGAGAGAGAGAGAGAGAGAGAGAGAGAGAGAGAGAGAGAGAGGCACAGAGAGGGAGAGAGAGGAAGAGAGAGAAAGAAGAATAAAGAGAGAGGGAGATAGAGAGAAAGAAGAAGAAAGAGAGAGGGAGAGATTGAGAAAGGGAGAAAGCGAGAGAGAGAGGAATAGAAAGTAGAATCTGGAGATGCTTAGAGGAGCTTACTGTAAGGTCACACATCCCTGTACTCCTGAGATGTTGTGGGTTTAAGGGCGTCGATGGCGGGTAGAAAGTGGGTGGTGTAGTGTATTTAGCATTAGTCGAAGCGTGTCTCGTATGAATTCAATATTGGCATACAAGCGTTGAGATTTTGTTGCAGATCTGTGTCGACACACAGAAGTAGGCCTATTGTGAATGATGGGGTAGAGATGTCCTTATGGGGTAGTTCGTTTTACAGATGGGTCCGTTGGCGTTATAGAGTGTACAGTTAAAGAGAAAATGTTCGGCTGATTCATCAGGGTGGTCACATGATGGGCACGTGGACGTGTCACAGAGGTCGATGTCGAACATGTCACTGTTGAGACCACTCGGGCCGTTGTGTGGTTCTACAGAGGTTTATGTGTGCTGGTCGAGTAGCGGCGTAGAACCAGGCAGGTGGTGGATGGTTAGGAGGCATAGCTTTGAGTTTATTGTTGAATTCGTTTAGAGAGGCTGATGAGGTTATGTGGTGGGAAGAGTGTTCCAGGTAGGAATAATTGCTGGAAAAAATTAGTTTCCCTAATTCAAATTCACAACTAAACCTATAAAATGTATTTATATGGAATGAAATCATCATATGTTAAGATTTATTTCGTTTCATTACATTGAGGTATACAATTTAAGCTTCTAAAAATATATGTAATTTCATAAATTTAATTTTCATGCATTTTGCTGTGACTATGCACCTTTAAGATTACTTGTTTGACAGAAGCACGGGTTTATTCTTATACGAAATGAACATCGTGCTAAATTTAAACTACGCGTTATTAAAGTAAGGCACATAAATAAATTAAAGTATCTCCAAAACAACAGTAAATTGTGTTGTTGAATATTTTGAACATAATTTGATTGGTAGACATTGCTGCTTAAGGCAGCAATGACTTCCAATCCAATTATGTGCAAACTATTCAACAGAACACGTTTTACTAATTAACATGTCATTGTTGCTACTTTTTTAGGGTGAGAGGTCGCATTATCTTACTTATGAGCTGAATTGTACATTTGAATAACACATTAGTATCTAAGAAGAACCCCTCCTGGCTAACTCCTAGTTTGTGTCAGTTGGACGCTTTCCAAAATAGCTGGGGCCAGTTTCACAAAGGTGCGTAAGTACGATATTGGACGTAAATATGGCGTAAGTACGGTAGGGGGCGTAAATCGGGTTTCACGAAAAGCGCGTATCTTACGCGGGCCGTAAATATGGTCGTAACTTACGCGTGCTGAGACCCACGCGTAAGATAGACGAAAACGTCTAACTCAGAACATCACGTTCAGAATCGCCTTTTCCAGCGTACACGGCGAGTATTCGCGAGAGGCTAATTAGGTCAACATTTAGGTCGGGAACACGTGTTAAAATTAGATCTGTTTATTAATAGCTATTTCTTTTGTGCACTTGGAACTTCTCACATTTTCCAGAATGCATTGCTATCAACACAAACAGATCATCACTGAAAGGTTTGCCTTTACTATAATTTACCGTAATTTAAGCTGCCAAAATGAGTCACCAGTTTTCGAATATCCCTAACGCTGTTCTGATAGAGCTCATCTTCTGCCGCGCCTCGCTTCTAACGTGTAAAAAGCTACATCTTCGATCTAAAAGTACAGGCAATATTTTGTTGTTTGAAATAATCGATCCATCATCTTCTAAAATGACGCTTCAAATCCAAGATTTAATTTAATCGATAAAGCCTGTCTATTATGACCACACTATAGGAGCGCAGAGTAACTGTCAGAATATGAATAGTGAATCGAGCCAAGGCCCAAGTGTATGCCCTAGGTGACAGATAATAGTTGGCAGATTATTTTGAAAATAGATTGAGTGTGTTGTTTCTTCCTTAAGTTCTTGACTGTCAAATTGTTTTCAAAATAATCAGCCAGTTATTTATAGCCATTTTAGCCTTTATCCTTTGTCATAAATAACACAAGTTAATTATCTTTTTCTGGTAAATGAATTTTCGAATACCGGTACATCACTGCAGTAATTATAGACAACAATTTTTGTAAATTTACCACTGGAATGACTGGCTTCATTATCGAGCCAATTCTTAAAGTTCAAGGGGTAAAATCTAAAAAAATAGTTGCCCTCATCCTGCAAGCTTTCACAATGGTTTACGGAAAAGAGCTGTTAACCCTTTAATCCTTAAATTGAAAAATAAATTCCATGTTTTCATTGAAAATGTCCCTTTGCCGACCAAGAGATTATTTTTGAAATTGTAACACTGGAATGAATGGTTCGGTTATTGAGCCAGCCATCCCAGTGGTGATTTTCAAAAATAAACCTCTTAGTCTGAAAATGCACATTTCTCATGACCACAGCAGAAGCTGTTTTTTGGCTGGCTAAAACAAGAAAACAAGAATCATTTCCAGTGACTTCCATTTCCTTTGTGAAAACTAGCCCTATGAACCTGTGGTCGAATAAGGTGGTGGCACAATATACACTCTCTGAATCTGAATTGTTTAAATCAAGTAGCCATATTGGATTTTGAATGCAGGGCAGTTGTCATAGCCACAATAGATATTGTCAAAAGGAACAAATGATGAAAGTTGTTAAGTTCCATCATGCAAATCTCAAACTTATTGACAGACAAACTGCCAGACCTGTGTACACACTAAAGTGTTTCCAGTATGGCCTTGAAATTAAAATATTCCTCAAGGGAAAGGTTTAACCCTTTAATAGCATGGTTCATACACAAGTACACAGAAAGTCTGGGAAAAGTGTGGAATTATAAGAAACCAATATATTCAGGCCTTGGAAATTATGGAACATTTAATATTTTCTCCTACAGCTTTGGAAAATGTATGGGAAAATAAAATATTATCAAATGTGATTCTCATTTGCAAAATAATATAGATAATAATCAAAATATTGATGATCTTAGCTACAAATTTCATAATTTTTCTGAAACATTTGGCAGCTTTCATATGGACACAGATTTGAGACATAAAATGTGACTCGAAATTGATTAATTAGGTCTGGAAAAGGTATAGAAAAAGTATGGAATTTCATTCTGCAGAAGATATATGTACCCTGTAATGAGAAAATGTAGTCATGAAAAAAAATTGTCCCATAGAAAATATCCATTTGCAGACCCATGAGAAGACTATTTTTGACAACTTATCACTGAAATGACAGGCTGTCTTGATGATTTAGCCAGTCATTCCCGTGATAAGATTTCAAGAATAGCATTCTCTTGGTCTGCAAATGGATATACATTGTCACCTAGAAAATTTCCATTTACAGACCATGAGAAGACTATTTTTGACAACTTAACACTGGAATAACTGGCTTGGTGATTGAGCCCATCATTGCAGTGATAAGATTTCAAAAATAACATTCTCTTGATCTGCGAATGGATATAGATTGCCCCATAGAAAATTTCCATTTGCAGACAGTAAGAAGACTATTTTTGACAACTTACCACTGGAATGACAGGCTTGGTGATTGAGCCAATCATTCCAGGGATAAGATTCCAAGAATAGCATTCTCTTTGACTGCAATTCCAGGGTGGCCCAACTGGTGAATAATATATTATATGATTCAAAAGTACTTTCCTTTGTTTTGCAGCCTGTGCCAGGGTGATGAGTGTGCGCCAAATCAATGTCTAGTGTAACAGATAAGAAGGCCTTGCAATGAGATGCAGTCTATGATTTCTTCTTCATCACTCTTAAATGATTGGATGCAGTAAATGGAATAACATCTGTAATACCGGTACCAAATTCCCAAAAGACATTCTCAGTCAATCTCAGAATGACAAGCACACACCTGTGATGGATATGACCACGGTGTGTCTAAAGACTGTTGTTAAAGTCTCATATACACTTGTTATTAACAACACACTCTGATAATTACAGTTCATTACATAAATAATCATATTTAAGGCAAATACTGTATTTATTGAATGAGTTAAAAAGACAAAATTCAGTTTTAGTGATTGAAGATTTTATTTAACCATTATGTCAAGTTATGACAATCATTTCAAAATGGTTAATTGTTGCAGAACCAGTAGTTAATAAGACTGGCATATATTGTTTAAAGAGTTGCATGGCCTAGATATTAAACAAATAATCTTGGGTTAGTGGCTAAATACACATATTGTGTACAGTCACTAATGTACCTGGCCTTACTCAGTAATTTTTGTCAGTAGACACAATGAGTACTGAAAATTGGATATAAGAATCTAAAATTACACCAGTCTTCAATCTACCAGTTTATACAGAATATGAATTCTGTACTTGATTAATGAAAAATTGTAATTTTCTAACTCAGTTATGAGTATGATTCATCAAATACAGAATTCACATGCTGTATGAACTGGTAATTGGAGACTGTTGTAATTTTCAAAAGATAAAACCTCAGTCCCTTACATAATTCTACAATCCTATGCACATTTCTAGCACAGAATTTGTAATTCTGATCATAAGTTTCATACTTCTGGTCAAAAGTGTTACATTTTGACCTGCGATTTCCATATTTGCTGCTAAAATATATACATCTCTGTCCAAATGTTTTGGTTTTAATCTCAAATGACCTCATTTCAGGAAAAAAATGTTAGCATTTCTGACCAAAATGTGTATGTTTTCAGCCAAAATGTGTTTTGAGATTTATTTTCAAGTGTTCTGATTCAAATACTGAGGTTCCAGGTGAGCGATATAATCTCCAGGGTGCTTATTTGTTGGTAATTTATATCATAGCCGTTTTTTGCATGGTAATGATACTTTATAATTTCTTTTATTTTAAATTATAACTACATGACAAATGCTATACAGCGACACAAATTTATCCAACTTAACGGTGTATCACTCAAGCCGGCCCAGACAGTGGTACTGAGAAATGTCCATTGGTAGACCAAGAAGACTATTTTAAAAATTCTGGAATTGGAATGACTTGTATTGCTGTGAAATTGACTAAATGGTTTAGTCATGCAAAATCATGATGCCCTTGAAATACCATATCCAGGCTGGATTGAAAGATTCAACCAATGACATGCAGAATACTGCTACTGCATTTGAGCAACATGCCAGAGTGAAATATGTCATCAGATACAGTAAGTAGATGCTGGTAAATTAGCATCATGAATGTATAGCATGAGTGTCTTTCCCATGACTCTGGAACATAAGTATCATCTGAAACATAAACAAAACATGTTTTAAATAATTATTAGCTCACCTGGCCGGAATCGCCAAGTTAGCTTATGCCGTGGCGACCGTCCACTGTCCGTCCGTCCGTCAACTTTTTCTTTAAATGACTTCTCAAGAGCCACTTGGTCGATTTCAATTATATCTGCAGCATGCCTGTGCTGTAATATTTCCAATGGTAACCCATAATACGTTGCCGTATATGTTTTAAGGAGACATATGGTAACCTAAACCTTAGAAACAAAGTCAATACCAAAATCAACAGATTAAGGTAACCTGGTTCAGGTCCCCTAAAATAAATGTAGGCAACCTCATGGAGAGCGTTTTCAACAGGTTATCATAACAGTACAGGCCTGGGCAGGAAGCATCCTTAGGGTCTAGAGATTCAAGTTTGTTCAAACAGTCGATCGGCCAATTTGGCCGGTAGCCATCTTGGATTTTGGCCGAATTAGTAGAAGTCTTTAAAAATCGCCGAAACCGCTTGGGAATCGATTCAACACTCATGAAACATCATCTAGGGCAAGAGCTAAGCCAAGTTTGTTCAAGAGAACTTGATTGACCAAATGGTTTGGCGGCCATCTTGGATCAACTAGTTTTCGCGAAAACAACTTCTCCAGAACCGCTGAATGGATCGGGCCGAAAATTGTATATGTGTATATGTAAAAAAACATGTCCCCCATGAATCAATCAAAATATAACGTTTTTTCCGGACATCTTGTATTTTCTGCAAATTTCTTAGAAATTCATACTTATTAACCTCCCTTTTAATAAAACTTGGCTAAGCTTTCTTCACAGAAATTTGATTGCTAAATTTTTCCAATGGTCATCTCGTTTTGTTCGGTTGGGTCAGTGGGCAAATATTTCAGATAAACGACACAGGCCCCTTGGGCCTCTTGTTAATATTCTAAACAACCCACATGCTTTGGCATAAAGACATGAACAAGCAATGTGTCTCATTTTGTGAGGTATTTGCTATGGTTAAAGGCAAATGGTACATTTTATCTCGTTTTGGTTTTATATAATAACAAGATAGAGATTGCAGGCCCTCGCCCTGCCATTTTTATCACTGTACATCATTCCTATTCGACAGATTTTGTCATATTACGGCCAAAATTGTGAAACCCTAGTGTATGGTCACATCCTTTCTTATGTACAAATTTTGAGCTAAATAGTTTCCAAAAATTGGATCATGGCTAATGTTGGATATCCGATTTTACAATAAAATTCATTGTTGTGTTAAAATTTGAGTCAAATCTGATTAGTTTTTATGGGGAGCACCACACGTAAACAGACCGACAAACACACACCACCACCCCCAAACCCCCCCCCCCCCCACACACACACGCGCGCGCGCGTGTGCGCGCGCGCACAACACCTACACAGACGCAAGCACACACAAACACACGAATAAAATGATGATGACAATTCTGAAATGCTGCTCAAACCCAATAATCCTTCTTTATTGGAATTAGAATTAACGCATACAACAGTGTTAACAATAATTTACTGGTTTGTTTTAGCTCAAATTTTAACACAAGAATGTGTGTGATCCTGTACTAAGATTCCACAACTAGAGATGCAATCTGAAAACTGGAAGTGGTTACAATGCCATAACAGTAGCTAACAACAGGAGAGTGAGGGGCATGCAATAAGATGGTATTGTTTACTTCAGGAAATCATGTGGAGTTTTTGGGATGTAATGGTGTTGGGGTTGCCACCCAGTGGTATGCGCAACCCCCCCCCCCCAACCCCTCATTGGTGAAATTGTTATCGATCTGTCCTGCTTCCTTGAGGTGATGTTATTTCAATCAACGAAACACTGGTAGAGCTATACAAGCAAACCTGTCTATAACGGTCACTGTATGGACAATATAGTCACTAAGATAGGTGGTCGCTAATTGCAGCTCACCGGCTGTGGGGTTTTAGGCGCATGCATGGCATGTGATCGTGATTTCCTAACAGTGAGACTCGACTATTATGGATAGTCATCAATTGGTCCCAAAAGCGAGTGTGCGTCGTAGACGTGTATGTCCGCTATAGACAGGTTTGTCGGCATTTCAGCGTGTTGACTCATAGGCACCTTCTGCCTGACCTACTTCTGTGGCACTCTCTGTAATAAGAGAGGTACGACGTCGCCCTAAAAATGCCTATGCATTGACCTCATTTGGTGTTTTCTTTCTTTGTTGGCAAAGGCATTATAAAAATCAATGTTAACAAAATCACTATTTATAGGATTTATTCAAACATGGTTATGTCGACACCGTTTATCAAAATAAAACACGAAATTAGGTAAAGCTTACCAAGTTTAATGTAGCGGCGAATGTTGAATTGTCGTCTCGCTGCCGTTAGAATATGCAATTGTACTTTCTATATGGTTCGCGCTAGAAGTTATGTGTACTGATTGGCCCTGTACTATAAATTAACAACTGACAGCTGTCACATTGCAGTCAACTGGATCATGTTATAAGCGGCGACGATTCTCGCCTTAACGTACTAGAGAGCTCCGCGTCTAAGTTACGCGTTTTATTATTTAGGCGTTTATTTACGACCCCTTTCGTGAAACTGACGTAGGCGCGGGACTTAAGTATAGCGTCTAAGTTAGACGGGAGCGTAACTTACGCACTTTTGTGAAACTGGCCCCTGGCATATATATGTTAACACCGAAAAGCCGCAAACCCAAATACGAAACATTATCATCAATTCAAATAACTATTCTGTAGAATATTTTAACGTTAGTTTAACTAGGAGATGTTGTCGAAGAAACAAGTATCTGCCAGTATTTCTCATGGCACCCACATTTGTGAGGTATCAGGGACTCCACATCCTAAATTATAGGGTCCCAAGTTGAAATCTGGTAGTCACAAACTAAAATCAAGATCAAGGTCAAGATAACGTTATTCTCTCAGGCTACAACTGTAGCTTTAAGAGGCATGCGTGACATCTATACAGGGGGCCGTAGAGATATATGTACATTATACGTGATACACAATAAGTTATAACAGTTAAATATTATTTTATCGACAATATATTATTATTATTATTATTATTATTATTATTAATATTATTATTATTATTTATTTGTTTATGGTTACATGATTGTCAATGATCTAAAACATGTAACATTGTATTAGTGTTACTTTTATTATTATTATTATTATTATTATTAGTAGTAGTAGTAATAGTAGTAGTAGTAGTAGTAGTAGTAGTAGTAGTAGTAGTAGTAGTAGTAGTAGTAGTAGTAGTAATAGTAATAGTAGTCGCCGTGGTCGTCATCGTTGTCGTCGCTGTCGTCTTCGTCATTTGCTTGTTTGCTTACATATGTGTTTGTTTGTTTTTTTAATACTAAACAATTATCTCTTCTTTTTCTTGGAATGGAATGTAATAAAAGTGTACATAATCGATTTATAACACGTTCGTTGCATAATTGGAATAGACCCTTAATTTTGTCAACTGGATAATTTATTATATAATCGTCAGGTACAAATTGCATCCTTCTAATTTATCTCGGGCATACGAAGATGAGGTTTATTTCATCTACTATGTAACTGTATAGTTGGCATACTCTCTCCATTCTATCGGTTTCCACCCAGTGTTTGACTTCTATTGCTAAGTGATGCTTGAGTTTTTTTAAATGGTTGAGTATCAAAGCTTCTCTGTTGTACAATTTCTTTTACTGTGTTTCGAATTTAATCCCTCTTGTCTCAACGTAGCCATTTAATGGTCAAGTTGGTGAAAGGCGACCTCTGCAGTGATCTTGAGAAATGTCCATTTACAGGGTAACCGAGTCAATCATTCCAGTGGTAAATTTTCAAAAATACTTTTCTTGGTCTGCAATTTGACACTGAAGAAGCAGAGATTTGAATTTTTTGGCCGTAGTGGCTTGAATGTCCATTTGAAGGCTATCAGAAATCATTTTTTTTGTAGATTTTCTTTATAAATTTAGAAAAATACTCTTTTTGCCTGCAAAAATCAAAATTTCCTTGAATGGTATTAGCAATTAAATGGTTAATTTTAATAAATATTATTTTGAGCGCTTTAATGCGCTGTTGACACAAGAGGGGTTAAATTATCAGTGCGTAAAATCGCAACCTATTTCAAGCGTTAATATAATATGTCCACATGTCCATACATATATTCTCGAAGCAGTGCCTGGTTCATCCACCAATTTCTTTCTGGTTAATATCATCTAGACCAAACACGTTACCATGTCAACTTTGAGTCAAGAATCATGTTAATATTGTTTATGTATTTGATCTGTATATTATTCTAATGCAGGAGTGATGAAAGTTTTCTGTAACCAACATTGACTAGGCTTGCCCAATATCGGGTCATATTGCACTGGACGATGATTTTTAGGGGAATTTGCCTAACTCAACATACACCACGGAGTTTGGTGTACTTGTGGGGTTCACATGCAGTTTTTTTATCATCTATGCTAAAACTAGTGGGTAACACAGACTCACAGATATGAATAATGGGAACTCGTGCTAGATTGTGAAAAGTTATTTCTAAAACGTAATGTACCATATTTTTTATTTAAATTTCCTCGCCTTATTTTCCCATATTTTATCACGATGACACGCAGGGGGTCGCCATTTTTTCTATGATTCGCGAAAATGTGCATGGCAATTATTTGATGTATTATTTCACAAATAACAGTTATAATACCTGGATTTATAGTGGAATAATAATACTAATTATCAGGTGAAAGGTGTTATGACACATGTGGGCCACACTCATCTCGATTCAAGGATCAGCTCGGCCTCATGCATGTACCTGAATGGGCTGGTTTTCCAAGGGGAATGAATACAGGAAAAATATTTACATATGGCTCACAAATTGAAGGTGGCTGATGAGTTGGCAAAGATGTATAGGCCTCAAACTGGGCAAGAGGACGCGTTTATGAGCATGCGTGATGCTGCAACAGTTGTGTCTACATACTCAGGAGCCTTTCGACGGCCGCCACCCCGCCCCACCCCACCCTAACTGCGCAATGGCTTCCGTCAACGAGGAGATGTGAAGTTTCTTCAACAGCTGGTCCCTATAAGCTCTTCATTGACGTAAGAACATATGGCGACACCAATCTGGATGCGATGGAGATCGCATTCAATATCTCACAACGTGCCAACTGCAATAATAGTAATGGTATGTATTATGCAGTCAGGATGGCTGCAGCATGGCATAACAAGGAGCGAGACAACCCCTTCCCATATATACACCTGTGCAAAAGTTAAGCACCAGCAAAAACAATAGAACGTAGAAACATGATGGTACAACTAGGCTGCCTTACATTTTCTCCCCGCGTTAGCTGACATAATTCCAAGTACGAAATGCACATGCATGCATGACTGCACGCCGCTTGATGTCCGTGCGTGGCGGGAAACAGCACACGTGTTCAGTTATGTAAAAGTCCAGTTTGAGGTGTAGAACATTACATACAGATTTAGGCGACAAGATTAGGAATTTTGTGTTCATGACCGTGGTTTATTTGTACAGAGAGAATTAGCTCTTGATTGTGAACCACTATGGCAAGACGAAGGTTAAGTGATCGTGTGAAATGGCAAATCATATGCATACATACCACTGGTATGTCATGCAGAGAGATTGGCAGACAGCTGAACATTAACCATACTGTAATCAGTCGTTTGATTGCAAAACATGGGCAAACTAACGAGGTGAACGACAGGCCTAGATCTGGAAGACCGAAGAAGACTACTGCCCGTGATGATCGAGCCCTAGTACGCCTTGTTAGGAGATCTCCATTCACCAACAGCAGAGTGCTCAGCCAGCAATGGGAAACGCGCAATAGAGTGTCAATGTCTACCGTCAAAAGGAGACTGTATGCTGCTGGCATGAAAGCTAGGAGACCTGTCAGACGTCCTCTCCTCACTGCACATCACAAAGAGGAGCGTCTGAGGTGGTGCAACGAAAGAAGACACTGGAACATGAGATCCTGGAGACGGGTACACTGGTCCGATGAAAGTCGGTTCCTGCTTCATGCCACAGATGGTCGAACTCGTGTATGGAGGTCCAGAGGCACGGCGTACGACCAACGTAACATCATGGAAGAAGTTCCATTTGGTGGAGGTTCCGTTATGATATGGGGGTGCATCTCATTTGATTGTAAGCTGGATCTGTTGACTGTACCTGGAACACTAAATGGACAAAGATATCAAGATTCCATACTGGATAGAGTTGTGGTCCCTCATTTTGTAAATCATGCACCTGGAACCCACCCTATATTCATGGATGACAACGCCCGACCACATCGTGCTAGAGCTGTGCATGAATACCTCCGCCAGAATGCCATCGAAAACCTACCATGGCCAGCAAGGAGCCCTGACATGAACCCTATTGAGCATATCTGGGACATTCTGGGAAACATGGTGAGAAGGAGGGATCCTCCTGTGCAGAACCTACAGGAATTAACAGACGCACTCCATCTTGAATGGCAACGAATACCACAATGGCGTATCAGTCGGTTGGTGACCAGCATGAGACGTCGTGTCCAGGCCGTCATCCAGGCACAAGGTGGATATACCCGGTATTAATAATGACAGTCTCAAACTCGTGCACAGATGTTAAACTTCGTTTTCAGACACCATTAATGACAATCTAGCCACGTGTGTCAACTGTAGGGCAATAGTTGTCAGTTGTGTCAACGTAACCATATTCAGGCCTCGTTTTCAAGTTCAAACAAAAACATACAGTGTTTCCCCACCATCATAATCAGCATTCCTCTAGTTGCATTATTACCTCTTGCACTAAGATGGATGGGTACATAAATGTTTATGCTATTGCTTTCTTCATAGCACATGAATATACCCTCGCATGTGCGTAAAAATAGGGTGGTGCTTAACTTTTGCACAGGTGTATATCATGGTCTCAAGCTCGAAATAACAGATTGGGAATGGCAAAGAGCAGGGTATTGTGGTGCCATACACTCGTGTCATGGCAGTGAAATAAGGTGCTGCGCATGCGGTGTGTGCTCGACATGCTCAGGACGAGGTCTTGGCACCCACCGACAGCCATCAATCACAAGGTCTTCACCATCCACGATGTGGATAATATAGATCGCGTTCCCAGGGCAACTTCTCACTGGAT
>CM067374.1:131597205-131648761 GCA_034401795.1 Chaetoderma sp. LZ-2023a
TGGAACAATCAGTTATTAGTCAGAATGGGCACCTGCAGAGCATAACTCCTGTAATTCAATGTAACCATGTTATAATATGCTGTTATACGATTATATTATATACGTTAATTATTATTAGTTAATTAGTTAATTTTACTCCTAGACCACATTCACGCGCAGGCACGCCATCACTTACTACACATTTGTTGACATAACAACATAATCATATTTAAGAGTGGACAAATGCTGACGATGGACAGTTAGACAGAGAGTTAAAGTTAGGGGCAGTTAGTTAGTGGGCGCTACGGACTCGGACAGACTTCGACAGTGGTCTCTGACCGCTAGTGACGGCCAGTGAGTAGTGAGGCTGTTAGAATGTATTTAGCTGTCTGATTAGTTACAGATACGTTCTTACGGTTAACTTTGTTATATTTTATTATGATACTTCTCCCTTAGGAATCGATTGTAGTTAATTAGAATAGGCTTAGAATAAGTAAGGGACAGGTGACACAAATTTGGAATTATATGTGTAATCTATATGATTAAGAAAGTTCAGTAAACGAGTCATCATTAATAGAATACAACATTGTGTCATCCATTCCATCTATCTCCGCTAGACGAAAGATCCCGGTCGGTACGCGGGTTGAGACAGTGGCGAGTTAAATCCCCATAAGAACCAACCACGTGACCACCAGTCAACATCAACCACCGGTACCATAATGCACTTCTTGGAAATAGTGGAGATTGACCCAAAATATACATGCCCATAGAAGCCGAAACTGGCATGAGGTCAAATCTTCAATAAAACTAATTCCGCCATTGATGACAATGACAAAAATCGGCGCCACCTTCCAGACTTCATTGAATTTTGACAATCATCCTGACGAAAAGGCTCCATATATCGAAGGAACTTTGTCTGTTTTCCCAGTCAATGCCATAGAAGGCATACTTCTGCGTGGCCCTTGGAATATGGATTGAGTCAAGAATGAATAATGGCTTGAAGATGAAGTCGGGATTGGCTTGCCATTCTCAATAATGAGAAACAGTTACTTTCCAACATTCGCAATGTCAATGATGTAAAACAGAGTGAGGGCAAGCGCGCATCACCATTTCGACCACAAGAAACATGTTAAAATGAAACAGGCCGATTGTGTCGCAAATAAAATCAAGACGGATGAGGATGATGTTCATGATCTGCGTACCTATCTCATTGAATGCAAGTGTGGTCCGTTTGGCCATATCAAACAGGCACTTAATTCTCTGCAGTAAGGAATTCTGCCTTCAGAAACGCTCGGTCCTGATCTGCAAAGAAATATGTCATGAGGAAATTGGATGCATTTGTGGTAGAGATGGTGCATTCCAAGACCAAGTAACTGAATGACGAGCCCCGCGGAATAAATTACCACATTTGCAAACGAAGAAGTAAAAAACAGACAATGATAATATGAAAAGAAATAAAACATTGCTGGAAACAAAAGCCATGGCCGCTGTTTTTTTGGCCTGTCTGGTGAGAGGCGTGTTCTCCAACTTGAACAGGTGGTGCAGAATCGTGTGATAGAGGAGAGTCTCGCTATCCGCAAGACTAATGGCACGGTGTGGAAGATAAAGTTGCAAGAGAAACTCACGATGACACCAATACACATCACTACATATATACGATGATCATTGGCATGTGCCTAACCAAAGATTGAGAGAAGACTAATGGTATCAATCACCGCTGGGGAGATCATAGAAAGGGGTTCACACAGGTCTGACAAAGCACAAATATGCAGAGCTGATCATTTGCGTGAATGAGATATACAATCAGAAACACGTAATCAAAGACAGCGAGCATATTCTTCCTGCAATCAGAGACAGTCACCTCCTCCTCCGCACATTTCAGCAGCACGATGACAGAACACTGCAGACACATCTGCTGTAGACGCCATTTACTGTGTAGGCGTCAGTGCGGATAATTTCAGTCCAGGAGAGCCTGCACGACAGTTTTCTGTTTCCATGCAGAAGCTGGCACTGCAATGTTTTTCATATACAATGTCCTCCGGTCAGAGAGCTATGCAGAGGGCTGTATATTCTTGATACAGCGATAACAGATAATTGCGTACTTGTGTCTAATGTTGCCCACCAGATATCGAAAGTGTTATGTTTGAAACGGAAAGCGCAGCTCATTATCACTTGATGTCTAGGCAAGAAAGAAAGGTGGCCTGCATCTTTCCACATCATGTCCTCACTCACTGTGATCATAAAGCTGACTTCTCCAGCACTACCTAGAAGTGAGAGGGCGACTGCATCTAAAGTTGTAACGAGGCACGTGAACTTTTAGTAGTGTGTGGTACAGAGCTCTCTGCTAAAAAGTGGATTTGGAGCAACTTGCAATCCGATACATATATTGTGGCCTCAAGAATACGACTCTGGGAAAAGTGAGCAGAGCTCAGTGGATGGCACTGAAGAAGTAGAGCAACATACGGCTAGCACTGGACTCGGACAGTCTTCATCTGCACATAAAATCGACAAATTTCTGCGAAAGCACCCCAACTTCTTGGTCCACCCCTCACCTATGGGGCATAGATAGCATTTGTTAGATGGTCTATGCACAACACCCAGCCTCTGATTTCTTCATATTTGCCTGTACTGCTGAACCCAATTGATGATGAAGACATGGACAGTGAAAGTGAACATGACGATCTCGTTGATTCTACTTCTTATTTTGATTTTTCTCTGCGATAATCAGGTAGTAAAAGTCAGTATATCGATCGGTCAGCCTGTTGTTTGGTCAAATCGTTGAAATGTTTAACAAAGGCTATATCTCACGATTGGATAATCATATCACAATCAAATTTGGAGACATGGTTACCTACATCGGCCAAGCTGCCATTGCTACAAACATAGCATGTCACACTTGTTCAGCGATATGGGTCACAGCTAATGAACATCCGCGTGTTTAAAATCTGAGAAGGTGGCTTTATTGTTTAAAGTGGACAGTAATTGCCATATCAATTTGCTCATGCTAGAATTAATGGGACAATACATTGGATGTGTGCATATCGGTCGTTTGGTTCCTAAATTATACAATTTTGTAATTTTCATAATGGTCGACAACGCCATCTTGGATTTGGAGGTGAAGAGGACGCCCAAACAAGAAAGCACCCAACAGATTTCCCAAATGAGTGGGAAATGACCCATCATTCATGATTGTAGTGTATTTAGTTCAAACGTTGTCACCGGCCTCATTCTCGAAATGACCTCTGGCATCCATTTTGGAACTCGTGCTCAAACGGAGTTAGCTCACATATGTTTGAGAGACATGGGAGCTAAATCTTTTCTAGGGCATATATATCAACAAGAAAAAACATAGGAGAATAATGGTCACAGATTCCATAAATTTACTCTAATGAGCATGAATTGGCCGGCCAAGTGAAGACCATTTTTGACAAATTTACCACTGGAATCACTGATTCTCTCATCGAGCCAGTTATTCCCGTGGTATCATTTTCAAAATAGTATTCTCCTGGCCGGCAAATGAACATCCCCAAAGACCATTGCAGAGGTCAGTTTTGGGCGGCTTCACCATGAAAGGATGTTTCCCTACTCTAATCAGTGCATCTATTAGCAACTAAATTGAACACTAATTTAATCAACTGCTGATCAAATACCCATACTCTCTTTTCCGTTTGATCATAATCAGCACTAACAGTTTAGACAGTTTAACCTTTACAACAAGAAATCCCTGAAAAAGTGCATCTCCTAGGGTTTTTTCTCCATCACCTTAAAACTACAGACACTACTATCATTTATTGGTCGCAACTTGACGTAAAAATTATTTTGGGATCCGCCGACCCAAAAACCGGCATAAGCAACATTGTTGTAGTTAAGGTAATTTATATTTCTAGGACTGCCAGATGGTAGAAATTTGGCATATACGTTGATGCATCAGATTACTATAAATTGAGAAATTAAAATCGTTAGCGATCATATAAGCCTTTAGGAAATCCGCATTTCCATGGCGTGCATGTCCCATCGGAAATGTATGGGAGCAATATTCGGTCAGTGACTGCCCCTCGGGTTCTTTCTCAATCGTCTTGAAACTTAACATGCATCTAGCATCTCTTGGCTGGCAACCTGATGCAAAAAAATGTCGGTCCGGTAGCTGGTTCTTGAGAAAACGATGCATAAACTCAAGTTTGTCGCATCATTATAGTTCTTACATCTTTGATTCTCAGAGGATTGTCATTTTACACGTACCTAGATACTAGATTGTACAATTGTTTAGAAATATAAAATCGTTAGTAAACATATCAACATTTCTGTTATTGCAAATCTGACACATTTTCGGTGATTTGGCGATAGATTACGGACTTATGGTTGGGTTTTTTCACCATTTCATGCAGATGATCCGGGGCGAAATTGCCTCTCAGACGTAATTTACAGATCTCCGATATCACGATCGGTCCATGAGATCTCCTGATTTGTGTAACGTAGACAAATTTTTCCATAGGGAATGCAATGGAAATTGAATTGATGATAAATGACCCAGTTGTAGAACTATCAACTCTAAACTTAATACACTTCTAGTACGCCTGGGCTGCTCTTACCTTTATCTTGGACCGAAGGAATAGTTTCCGTAAAAATGCTTTTCGGAGCCAAAACATCCTATAGAAAATACAGGAGAGTGGTATTCTAATAGCGACTCCCCTAGGAGTATGTGCATATCATATTGAAACAACATCATTCCAGCACCTTTAGACACACATCCAGCCCAAATTTCTTTGCTGATTTGAGCAGGGTTTTTAGATTTGTATCACAAACCATTTCTTCCATAGAAAATGTATTTGAAATAGGTTTGTTGATGAATGACAGTTTTCGGACAATCATCTCCAAACAACCTAGTATATCATAGGGCCTGTATTGGCATTGCACAGTATTTGGATCCAGTTTGCGGAGAATTCAACATAATGTCTGTAGGGTACATGCCCAAGTTGAAGGGCAGCACATGGACATCAGAATTACTAGTTTAGATGTATTGCAAAAATTAACTCCTTTCCATCAGAGAAGGTCAATGGACATATTAGACGGTACCCTGTGGAGTCCTTTCATGTTTCCACCACCCATGGGTCACAGGCCCAGGTGGTAAGACACCTATTTGCCTCAAGATTATCAGTTTTCACTTTTTGACATATATTACCTCCCTTTGCCCATACAAGCTGATTGAGATTGATAAATTGAGTGAAATGTTAGGTTTTAGAGCGGTCCAACTATATTTGCACATTTCTCGGTTATTTGACCCCGCAGAGTGTTTTCTTTGATTTTCATGAAAACTGTATCAACGGTATATCAGATATGTCTAATCTAATGGTTATGATTTCGGAGTGATCGGAGCTCAATGGCAATCTCATCAGTTAGGCATCAATGTTATCAGTTTTCGTTGATTTTTGCAGAAATGGATTCCCGTTAATTAAGCATGCCCATGGTAAATGAAATTAGATGGGCCGTAATGGCCAGATATCGCAGATTTACAGTTACTTCAGTAAATGTGTTCTAGTTTTGTCCAGTTATCCATTTTAGGTCTGCTGTCCCGTGACATCGACATCAATACAGTCGCTCAATCATGATTTTGAATAACTGTTTCAATACTTTCACTGACGACGTTGCACAACAGATACATTCAGTTACGGTCATTTCAAAATATTCTTGTGAGTATTTCAAGAGGTTTTTTATTATAAAGAATGCAGTGTATGTGGTCTAGCTTTTATCTGTAACTGACTAATCAATCTCATCAGTGGTCGGGGAACAGAAACGTAACCATTAGAAACGGAACTCTGAAATGTTAAATTCAAAACAATAAGTTAAATAAACTGTTGAATAATTTGAAACTGTTTGCTGGAAGATGTTACCATGGACGGATTCAGACGGCTGAGAGGGGGGGGGGGGGGCGATTGTGGCAATTTGACGCGCCTCCACTCCCAAAGCGCTCGTAAGTTGTTTTTTTAAATCGACAAATGTAGAAAGGAAAGGAATGGCGTTATCTGTCATCAGAATGCAGGAAATTGCTTCTAAGAGCATCTAATTGTCAAATTTCTTTGCCTGAGGTAACCAGGTCTCATAGCGCAGACTTACATCAGCTCGGGGCTGTTGCCGCGACGCAGCAGGTTTTCCCAAGTAAATAAGTTCCATAAAATTAAGCATAATAATTGTTACAAAGTAAACAAATAGCCGCGTCTGGCATGCGGGATGAAAACGCTTAAAAGCTATTAATTGATTGATTACGACAAAAGCTTACACGCAATATGTGTCTATAAATGCTTTGCCAGGCATAGAACATACGGTGTTTAGATTTGTCCGCGGATCCAAACAGTTATCGGATTTGTCTCTGATGTGAGTGAAAATGGAATAGTCATTTCCAGGGATACAGCGGTAGGTGCGCATAATTAGGTGCACATAATTTAACACTTTAAACCCCAAATTTCCTCGCAGAAAATCTCCATTTGCCCAACAAGATAAGATACCTTTTGAAAATCTATTACTGGAATGACTGGCTTCCGTATCGAACCAGTCATTTCAGTTGTAAATTTTCCAAAATGCTATACCCTTGCTAAAATAATGGGCATTTCTAAAGAGCACTGCAGAAGTCGTTTAGTGCTAAGGGCTAAACTTTGAAATCCCATTGCCAAAATTCTAGACGACTACAGGACAGTTGTTGGATATTTTGAAACCAATTTTGCTGGAACACTTTACTGCCATAGACTCCCAGTCAAATTAGTTTCAAAATATGCAAATGATTACATCATTACAAATGTGTCATTTTTGATCTGGAAGTGTTAAAGAGTTAAAAGAGGTAAACCTGTCTACAACGGCCACCTGTTTTAGAGGTAAACCTGTCTACAACGGCCACCTGTTTTCAGCGTCATTCACCATCTTCGTGCCCCAACCGGTATGTATTCTTAGTATAGTAGGCGATCCAATCTGTCTCTCAAGCATCTGACGTCATGATCAATGGAGGATTCCAGTTTATCAATCTATCATGTGGCGTCATAATAAATTACGTGCCGTGCAAGATGACGTCGTAACCAATTACGTCATGAATTACTTAGATAAGTTCGTCATGAACGCTTAATTAGCGACGGACTAAGCGTTGTTGTACGAATTCTATGTCTTTACTATTTAATAAACATGTTGTTTTATGTTTTGAAACTAATTTGACTGGGTGCTGTTGCTGCCATAGGCAGCAACAGCGCCCAGTCAAATTAGTTTCAAAATAGTCAACAGCTTGCCTGTATATGTTTCTGAAATTGATGGTCAGTGAGGTCTGGGCTCAATCGAGGCGGTGCATAGTTAAAACTGGATTCGTCCTGTCTGTAATACTACAAAATACCTATATTTATTGAAATAAAAACAAGTTTATTAGCACAATTTTCGAGGGAACAATTTGCGCTATTTCCTGTCATTGTAACATACTGGGATATGCAGCTAAATTGTGTTTATTCAGCTCCGGAATGGTTAGTTATGAATTGTGGTGTTTTTGTGTTTAATCAAAGGTGCATATTCACAGCAAAATGCCTGAAAGTAAAATTGTTAAAATTGTATACGTTCAGCAGCTTAAAATGTGTATGTCATTGTAATTAAACGAGACAAATCTTAGCATATAATGACTTCATTTCAGATAAATTAATATAATATTTTTAAGATGTGAATTTGAATTAGGGACTTGTGTCTCTAATTCAGTTTCACAATTTAAAAAAAAATTATCTTAATTTATACACCATATGCTAAGATTTATTTAGTTTCACAATTTAAGGCTTTAAAGGTATATTATGTTATCAATTTTATTTTCAAGCATTTTGGTGTGAATATGCACCTTTAATGGAGAAATCAAGCAGTCAACTGCCAGAGCCTATTTCCAGTCAAATTATTTTGAAAATATCCAACCTGATAATTATAACAATAAAAACTCTTCTCTTGGCACTTGCATGCCATCAGAGACTGTCGCTTGATGCGACAAAATGGCGGCGACCGCAGTTCATATACTTTACAATATGCCGTAAATGATGAAAGAAAGTGTGAATTCAGGATTTTTGTTTTACCCTCTTAGGCTGTAGTGTACGGTTAGGGGTGAATAAGGACAGTTACTATAAAGTGTCCGATTGTTCGTGATTAGGGAGGCCGGGGACTCCGAAGACTCTGTATCTTTAGGGCCTGCGGAGCCTGCACGCACATATTGGAAATTCTGTATCTTTAGGGCCTGCGGAGCCTGCACATATTGGAAATTCGGTATCTCTTTAGGGCCTGCGGAGCCTGCACATATTGGAAATTCGGTATCTTTACTGCATATAGAGGTTGAGGACCTCGAGAATTCAGTAACTTTAATGACTACCGAGGCTGCAGACGACGAAAATCCTTTATCACTGTGGCTCTGGAGGCTACAGAACGCGAAACTCCTTTATCATTGTGGCTCTGGAGGATGCAGACCACGAATGTGCTGTATACTTAGGGCATATGGGCGCTGGGAACCAAGAAAATCCAGTAACTTTAGTGACTACGGACGCTGCAGACCAAGAAATCACGCATCCTTAGTGCCTGCAGATGCTGCAAACCACCAGAATTATGCATCTTTAGTGCCTTCAAAGTAAGAGAACATCGTGATTGACGCATAAACACATCCCGGATTCCTAAGATAGGTGTGACCTAGTTATTACTATCAACAGGTGTAGACAGTCGGCGAAATATCTTGTCTTACGTGCGTGCGTGCACACGCACGCACGCACGCACGCACGCACTCACTCACTCACTCACTCACTCACTCACTCACTCACTCACTCACTCACTCACTCACTCACTCACTCACTCACTCACTCACGCACGCACGCACGCACGCACGCACGCACGCACGCACGCACGCACGCACGCACGCACGCACGCACGCACGCACGCACGCACGCACGCACGCACGCACGCATATATAATCCGGGTAACGCAGGTTACTGGGCTGGTACTGTGACAATACTGCGCCATATGTGCACATTTTTGGTGCAGTGCCAGCCCAGTAAGCTGCATTAATGTGATCCTTTGATCATGTAGAACATGCCCGATCATCCGATCACACCGGACATACTCTTAGATGAAAGAACATAGCAACAAGAGTATAGATTTTCCAATCGTGTTTGTCTTTTAGAATTGCAACAATATTAACATTATCTAGCAGACTAGTTATATATGCATATATAATCCAACATTAATTTTCATTTAACATAAGCTTTTTATTTTTCAGATAAGTGTTGGTTTCTCGGATGACTTTCACAATGTTTAGAAGACGTGTCGCGTACAGTTTCGTGGTACTTTATCTCCGTGTAATCCTGATTTCGGTACGAACAGAAAGAACTGAACATTCTGTGAGATTGACGGAGTCATCGGGAATAATAGAATCACCTGGCTATCCAGAGAACTACCCAAATAATGTTGTGTTCAACTGGAGTATTAACTTGCCTACATCGATGAGCATTGAGTTCACTATACGTAATCTATCCATTGAGTTATCTGAGCTGTGTAAACTTGATAGTCTAACTATTTATCAAGGTGACGAAATTACAGGCTTGTTTGCACTTGATGAGCCGATGTGTGGAGACAGATGTTTTTCTCCCGAGGATCGTGGATGCAAAAGACACGCAGTCGGACAAAATTTCCAGATCACGTTTGTGTCTGATGCGACTGTTTCCAAATCTGGTTTTCAGTTAGACTATACGGATGACGATGCGACAATCGTTAAGATATGCAATGGTATGCATGAGAATATATTGAACTTTGGTTACATTCGATCGAGTGCTCAAATTGGCATTGTTGAGACGTATCCTGCGAATATGACATGTGAGTGGACAATTATTGCACCACCAGGACAATATGTCATGCTCGGGGTTAATCATTTCGACTTGAAATACTCAGGTCCCAGCTGCCTCGACGAGTATTTGGAACTCATTGTCAAGTTTAAGAATCAATTACTGCCAGAATCCACTAGGTACTATGGACGACGCCATTATTGGGAAGAGGGGATGGAGAAGCAAATAACAGAAATAATTCTCCATTTTCGAAGCGACTCTATCGACAACAATGGGGGATTTGAGCTGGTTTATAAGTATATCTCTTCCTTTACTGGTTATTCAGTCGATTTTGAAACAGTTAGAATAAGAAAAGATAGTCTCGAAACTCCAAAACCATCCTTAATTGGGGCAAATTGTCCGGTTAACAGTTCATATTGTCAGACAAAACTTCTAATACAGACGGATATCGATGACCGTGTGCGGTTAACACTGCACAGTGGTTTGGTGACTCCAACTGTTTTATCTGAGAATCTTCTTCATGTATATGACGGTGGGTCTAATAACAGTGTGAATAGAATTACAGAGAACTATCGCACACCATCTGGTGATGTGCTATTTTATTCTAGTGGCCACTATATGTTCATTCTCGTGCACGTTTATTTAAATAACGTGAAAGATCTTGAGCAGTTAAATGTATCATTATACTCCGAAAGCATTTTTCTAAAACGCAGGATCAATATCTTACCATGTACTCTATCCAATTACAGATTAAGTCAAATGCGCGAGCAAGATAGTTGGGAATTAACATTTGCTGCTAACAAAGAACGCTCAGGACGAAGCACATTTTGCATCAGTGAATTTCTGTTTGATTTTCAAAAATCATTACAAATCTCTACTAGACTGTATCACTCTGAAGCCTCGAACGTTGATGGGTGTGCATTTGAGGGAATTGTATTGTACGTCGATGGTGTTTCAGAATCCAACATGATTGGGCCATTTTGTGAATTGAGGGGGAACTTTGTAGAATCTGTGCTCAACAAACTTGTATTGACGAGCAGGACATTCTACTTATATTTATATTCGTATACCATGGCGCAGGGAAATTCTGCACCGTCGCTGGTTGAGATTATGATTGAAGAAACGTCATGCAAAGGTATCCAGTTGGCAGCTGACCTTCTTCCAACGATGGCTCCAACTACAAATGAGTCTGTAGACGCAATTGTACAGGATGCCGATGAATACCATGCATTCTTCAGTGAAAATAGTGTATTTACTGATGATGATTGTGTCGTGATATCCATCCATAATCTACATGTCAATCGTCCACCAAAGCCGTTTCGCATTCATTCAAACGAGTCGTTTCAAATTTGTTTTTACTCAGTACTGAATAGATTCCTATCAGTGCAATACGTCTCTGAAGTATGTGAGAATGCTGAGAATGGGGCGTTAATTGGCGACTTTTTATGGTCACTTGCAAGGTTCCAGAAAGGTGTAGCTGCTAGTACATGCCCGTACAGCACGTCGTGTACAACTGAAGAGATGTCTCGTGATTGTGGAAGCATAGAGTTGCTTCCCCTGCTCAATAATAATGCCTTAGAGAAACCCTGCATCTGGAAACTACACCGAGGACATATGCTTAGTGAGAAACTGCATTACTTCAGAATAGATATAGAGATATTTAAAGGTTTGCAATTAAAGATAGACGAATTCTTCGACTATCCTTGTGAAGCCAACTCACGAATATCACACGGTCACTTGCCGTTTGACGTGGCCATAGAATCCGGAGTATCGGACTATGAATACAAAACTATCAGTGCCTTTTGTTTGATCATAACCTTCAAATACAGAATTCCTGATAGGAAAGACGTTCTTATTGCACATTATTCTCTTGAAAAGTATAAGTTGCCAAAATACAATGCCAGAGAAGATGCTATTTATGTAAATGGGAAGCGATATACTCGGCGTCGAAGATACTCTAACTATAAAACCAATAACGAGAAATGTCAGGATCTATCTTCACCAGGATACCTAGTTAGTATCAACTCCAGAGAAGAGCTTGATCAATTGAAGCTTGCACTAGGAACTGTGTGGAGGTAAGGTAACGACGACGACGACGACGACGAGAACGACGACGACGACGACGACGACGACGACGACCCCATTAACCTTTCGTGTGTCAATAGCTCATTAAAGCGCTCAAAATACGTTATTTCAATTAACCATGTAATCGCCAATACTTTTCAAGGAAATTTGAATTTTTGCAGTCAAAAAGAGTATTTTTTATAAATTTATAACGAAAATTTACAAAAAATAGATTTCTGTTATTCTTCAAATGGAGATTTATCAAAAGTGTAATTGTCAAGAAAATTCAAATTTCCGCTTAGCCAGTTCCCAATTTGCAGACCAAGAAGAGTATTTTTGACAATTTACCATGATTACCGAGCCAGTCATTCCACTGGTACATTTTCAAAAATATTTTTCTCTTAGCCTGCAAATGGGCATTTCTCAATATCAATGCAGTGGTCGTTTTTGACCAACCTGACCATTAAAGGGTTAAGTTGACACAAGAGGGGTTAAAACGGTAATGCCATACATGGTTATGGCCGAGTTACTCTGGACAGCCTATTGTCCAAAAAATCGGATGCGTTGGGTTGCACCATGGGTGGTTAATACATTGAAATTAGGATATGACAAAAGTTGAATGAGATCTGGTAAAAGAAATCTAAACAGGACAATAACACATATAGTTACTGTATTGATAACTGTTCAAATGTCGTAGGCAATATGTTATAGAGATGGCACGAGATAATAGAAGAGGTAGTCGCCCACCAAATCACCCCATCACACCACTACTACTTCCCACCTGACTCTCATTTAAGCATGTTGATGAAATTGTTTTCAAAGTGAGATATGGGTGCGTCAGAAATTAAAGGCTTGTTTTATTTTGAGCTTTAGAAGGAATATGGGAATAGAAATGTTGATGCAAAATACGTTCTGGAAGTTTGAACTTCTTCAGCAAACGTTCTGGTGTGCGAGATTACCTCTCCTGTTTTACAAAGAACAGTTTATTTTCGTGTAAATGAGAAAATATAATACTTTCACATTCAACTCATGGCTGATATTTATGTCCAGGGATGCAGAAATTATGAAAAACATGAACAAACTATTTAGCTGTCAAATATATTAACGTCTGCATGATAATGCAAGGTACTGAGCTGGTCTGGGCCAATACAGGGCTGCATTGGCACGGCATTGACCAAATACCGGCACAGTAACTGGCATTATCAAAAGGTGCCATTACATATGTCCATTACATTCCAGATGAAAAATGAGTTAAATCCTAGTGCCAGTACGTTGTCAAAGACAGGGTTCATATTACTAATGCTTGACAATTATAAAACATTGCATATGCAATATAATGTATACTTATATTTGCTACAGAGGCGACACGCGCGACAGAATGGCAATTGCTATAGGCCTTACAGATGCACCCGTGGTAATGTATATTTATTTATAATAAACATGTCTTTGACTTGTATTTATACTTGATGAATCCACGTTTAGCTATGCCCAGCCAATCTTTAGCTAAGATCGGCCCGGATTTATATACTTAAACTATATGACTATACAACTTATCTATTGACTATTTTGAAACGAATTAGACGGAGACTGTTGCTGCTTAATATTTATTAAATAGTCAAGACATACAATTCATACAATTGACGGACTATTCTAGGTTCATGACGGAGTATCTCTGTCAAGTGTGATTGTTACGTCAGTTCACATGTGACGTAGAACTTATTGTTTCCTGTATGATTTATTTAATCACTATTTCGCTTCATGTCGCTTTGATTTATCTGCGTACCATCCTTCATAGCTTGTGCATGTTAGAATTCTTATTTTATTGACGTTTGTCTTTGAAGAAAGTATGTGAGTATAATATTATTATTATGCAATCAGATTGGGTAAAAAAGTAGGTTGGAAATCTACGTAATAATAATAATAATAATAATAATAATAATAATAATAATAATAATTAATAATAATAATATATATATATATTTTTTTTTTTATCCTGAATTTGTAATCTGATGCGTTAGGTTATTTGATCCATATTGTGATTCATGCTACCCATATTCCACCACTTTGTAACACGCACACACACACACGTACGCACGCGTGCACACAAATATGTTCATATTCTGTCAAGTGTTAGATATTTGCACGGGGTTGAAGCCAGTGTTTAATGTTTTCCCTTGTAAATGTCATCAATTCCTTCATGTGTTATGCATTCTCTGTCAATAATTTGTTTTGGGACGTTTGTTGGCTTTTAGTTTATGATGGGGGCGATGAGAAATTGACGATCGATAAAATCTTAAAGGTGCATATTCATACCAAAATACTTGAAAATTAATTTTTTTAATCTTTATACTTTGAGGGGCTTAACGTATGTGTCTAGATGTAAGGAGACGAAATACATCTTTGCATATGCTGATTTCATTACATATTAATTAATATAATGTTTATATTTCAAATCGACAACTAAAATATTGTATTTTATACGAAATGAATTCATCACATGTTAAGATTTATTTCGTTTCATTATATTCAGATACACAATTTAATTCTCTAAAAGTATACAAATTTAACAATTTTATTTTCAAGCATTTTGGTGTGAATATGCACCTTTATTAGACAGTCTTGGACTATTTCGACTTGGGCTTATTAAGCCTTATTAAAGGGGAACACAAATTGAAACGGGATAAAATACACGAAATAATGCTTTTGTATAATTTAGACAACATAAACTATATTATTTGCATATTTATGAATTGGTAAATAATAAATTTCTCCACGGAAAGTCTTGTTTCTCCATTTCCCATGAGACTCACAGAGTGACGTCATCGCATCACATCAATGACTGTTGTGATATGACGTCATGACATGAATACTATTGTGTTGCTAACCATTGATAGTTCATTTCTATACCATCATATGTACCCCTCTTATGTTAATAGCGCATTAAAGCGCCCATAAAACTATTTATTTCACTTCACCAGTTAATTGCCAAAACTTTTCAAAGAAATTTTGATTTTTGTAGCCAAAAAGAGTACTTTAGTAAATTTATAGCGAAAATTTACAAAAAAAATTGATTTCTGTTACCCTTCAAATGGACATTCATCAAAAGTGTAATGGTCAAGAAAATTCAAATTTCTGCTTAGCCAGTGTCCAATTGCGGACCAAAAAAATTATTTATGAAAGTGTACAACTGGGAATACTGGCTCGGTTACCGAGCCAGTCATTCCAGTGGTAAATTTTCAAAAATATTCTTCTCTTAGCCTGTAAATGGTCATTTCTCAAGAGTTAATGGAGTTTTCGACTGTCAATCTATCAAGATGTATATCACCAGGTAGGGGACTGTCTAAATGTGTTCCTCTTCCTTTTCTAACTCTTCCGATATCTCAAGTATGATTGCTCTGGCACCTTCATTACACCATCGTGGCCTAAACACCGCCCGCCCATCTCAGTCACACTGACTCCAGTCCATAAGTATGACACGAATCAAATACATAATTTATTAATCTTGATCGATTTCTTGGGATCTGAGCACGACTGATGTGCATCTGAAGCTTTTCTAACAACAAATGCGTTATGACAAGAACATCAATCTAACATGCCACGTATAGTTCTTCGCTCACTTCTTTATTTGACAACATAGTTAAGATTGTATTTGCGAGTCTACATAATTCATTCATGACAGAGAATGGAGGAATCCAGTTTTAGGCACGCTCAACCCATCTCTAGCTAAGATCCACCAACATTTCTGTCATGGTGGGATCGATCGATCTCTGAAATCCCCGCCTATCAATTTCTAGAAAACTGTACTGGTAAGCTGTTGAATATTTTGAAACTAATTTGGCTGGGTGCTGGTACTACCTATGGCAGAAACAGCGCCCAGTCAAATTAGTTTCAAATTATTCATCAGCATCTTTATTAAATAGCAAAGACATACAATTCGTTCAACAACATTTAGTCGATCATCAATTAGGTGTGTCGTGACGAATTTAACGATGCCATTCATGGCGTAATTGATTATAACGTCATGCTAAACGTCACGCAGTTGATTATGACGTCATATGATTGATGGATAAGCTGGAATCTTCCAGACTCAGTCACGTTGTACGAATTGTATGTCTTTATTATTTAATGAACATTTTCTTGAATAATTTAAGCCTAAGTTGACTGGACGCTGGTGCTGCTATATAGGCAGTAACATCGCCCAGTCAAATTAGTTTCAAGATATTAGACCCCTGCATAGTTCTGTGCAAATTGAGATTCAGAGAGTGCAGGGATTGACTGATCCCAACGTGGACAAAGAGTAGGTGGAGCTTAACTATGGATGGGCGGGGCATAGCTAAAACTGAAAAGTCCATTGATATAAGTAGTATATACAGCGCTTTAGTCGCTGATGACACAAAAGGGAGTAACTTATTAAAAAATACAAACTTCGGTTAGATGGCCCAAATGACATGATACGTGTTTTCTAACAGCTTCTTCGTATGCTTTTTTCACAGTGGCGTGAGTTTCGTTGGGCCGATAGCAATCCTCTAATTTTCACTGATTGGTATCATGGAGGATCAATTGAACACACCCTTCCATTTTCACTGAGAGTTGGAGAGGTTCAAGTAAAAGCGTTTGGATCGAATTTTATGGATACGATTGAGCGTCAGCCTGCTTACAATCTGGCAACACGGTGTGTTATCATGGTGATAGGAAACCCACATTATTCAACCAACTGGGTAAAGGAGGATTGTGAAAGCTATGCTGCTCTAAGTATAGGAGTAGAGTATTTTATATGTGAGTCAGATGTTGAAGTAGATACTAATATCTCTGTTGCCACCACGGCAAATGCCACACCAATACTGGTTCATGATCAGTCTAATAACAATCAAAAAACCTCAACATATATACACGCACAGATACAGACGCATATAAAGTGCCAGGGCAGGGAAGGCAACTGGTATATCCTCAATGATTCATGTGTACTGCTGAAAGGGCGCAACTTTGCAAATGTTGAACAAGCAGTTTCTCTTTGTGGTGGAATTAATTCCGTTACTATTGTAAATGCAGATAATTTGGCGTTAGTGATTGATTATTTGCAAGCGCTGGATCATACCCCAGGATATGGTGCAATTTGGGTTCGCCATAACGAGAGTGGAATGGCGTGTATAAAGACTAGTGGTCAGCTACCACGTGAGCGTATTCTCGGGCAGCATTGGACGATATCTACGAAATGTCATACAGTAGAAACACAATTTGTTAGTGTTTTTGAAGAGGATGTTGGACAGCCGAGCTGTACCAGTCAGATTCTTGGTTTGAATATTACAGAGATCCGAGACAATGGTGCCTCTAGAGTGGTGTTATATAAACAACAATTTGAGACTTCGTGCCTTCCGGATTATGTGTTATGCATGCGTCCTCAGGAAGAAATACAGAGTGTTGCTAGCTGTAAACACTATCAGTTCACGTGTATAGATGGCACCTGTCTCACGCCAGATAGTGTATGTGATGGGCATCCTGATTCTATTGGAGAAGAAGATGAGAAAACGTGTGGGAATCATGACATGTCATTCGAGTGTAAGGACACGTCGGTAGTTCCTATCTCAAAGTATTGTGACTTTCAAACGGACTGCCCTGGTGGCGAGGATGAAAGGAATTGTAAACACTTCACTCTCTGTCGATCAGGCGGGAATCGTCTTTGCCGAAATAAACAATGTGTACGACACAGGCAGGTCTGTGATGGGATCTACAACTGTATTGACCAGTCTGATGAAGACAATTGTAATTCAGATGTTTGCGAGCAGCCACGAGCTTTCTTTTGTGCGTCTGGTCATTGTATTGCGCGTGTATTAGCAGATGATACGGTTGCTGACTGTCCTGATGCCTCAGATACTAAACAACTTAGGAAAACTCCATATGAGCTGGAAACACGATGCACATCTGATAAGACTAACTTCTTCCATCGAACTGAGCTGTGTATATATGAGGATAATGATGCTGATAATTGTCGCGATTCGTCTCACCTACTCCATTGCAAAAGGTTTATCTGTCCATGGGGGTACTTTAAATGCACAGCATCATATTGCTTACCTATTAGAAAGGTGTGTGATGGTACATGGGATTGTATGAATGGAGAAGACGAAGTGAACTGTGGTAGCTATGCCTGTCCAGGGCTACTACGCTGTGGCAGAAGAATGAACTGTTTATCGGCCATTGATGTCAGTAATAATAAAAGAGACTGCCCTTCAGATCAGAGTGACATGAAATATATGTATACCCGGCAATGCCCTTCAGGGTGTCACTGCCATGGATTTGTATTTAATTGCAGCTCAAGTAACATAACAGATTTGCCGAGGATCCAGCCGGATGCTAGGGTAATTATCTTAGAACAAAACTCTGTGGAAATTGATAATTCAACTTTCTTTCCTTTTCCATATCTTGCCATTCTGAACCTAAGCAACAATAAGTTGAGTGTTTTACCCATCGACATTTTCAATATGCAGCACAATTTACTGAAATTGTATTTGAAAGATAACAACATTGTATACTTTAATGCAGGGACGTTCAGGAATCTGGCTCAACTTGTGTATTTGGACATCAGGGGAAATCCACTTAGAATTATCTACACAGACACATTTAAAGGTCTTGGTCAATTACCTCGGTTAAATATTAGCAGATCTGTCGTTAAAATAATTCAGACATCAGCCTTTCGTGGATTAAGCAGTCTTAAGGATCTCGACCTTTCTTTTAATTGTATCGAGTACATAGAAACTGGTACGTTTGCTAATCTGCAAAACCTGAAATCAGTAACATTAACAGGAAATTCTCTCAAACACGTACCGCAGGAAGTCTTTGAAGAAATACAAGCTGGTCAGCTGTCCACAAGCTCGTTTAGATTCTGTTGCTTTGCTGTGAATGCACATAACTGCTTGCCCAACAAAGACATATTTTCAACCTGCAATGATTTAATGGGGAACAGTTTTCTCCAACTTACAATATGGATAACTGGCGTACTGTCCATTTCTGGAAACATTATTGTTATTATTTGGCGACTCGTATCAGGCATTGATTCAATAGGCCTTGTGTTTATCTGCAATCTGGCTATGTCCGATCTGTTAATAGGTATATATATTGTTGTCCTGGCATCGTTTGCGTTCACTATAGAGGCGAGTATATAATACACGACGTGGCCTGGCGTGAGGGTGTCGTATGTAAAATTATTGGCTTTTTAGCAACCTTATCTTCACAAATGTCACTATTTCTACTCGTCTGTATCACAACAGATCGTTTCTGGAAAATTGTTTATCCACTTTCTCCAAAGTGTCTCAGTATGAGGAGAGCATGGGTCGTGGGTTTTCACAGTTCTCGTATGTGCTTTACCATTTTCTGTACATACATATTTCGGAGAGTTTTATGGGCGTAATTCTGTATGCGTGCCATATAACTTTTCACCACTTCTAACTCCTGGTTGGCAATATACTCTGGCGATGTTCATTGTCTGTGATACCATAGCGTGTATTTACTTGATTGTAGCGTATGTTATCATTTTTCGCAGCATCCGAAAATCAAGAAAACACAGTGGCATGGCCTCCACAGACTTTGAAGTAAAAATGGCTCGTAAACTCTTCCTGATCGTTATCACTGACTGTCACGATCCTTAAGTAGAAAAGTCAAGCCAGATAAACAGTTTTCAAATTTTCAATAACAATTCATAAAATGACATCACAACTAAAATCCTACATATAATCCATGCATGAATCACACACAGTTCACACAGCTTACACACGATTCACATACAAATCTCCCACTATGTTCACACGTACACTTCATTTACATACACTACAACTCGTCACGCGATTTTATAAGCAACGTACGCTAGCACACCGCCAGCAACTACACCTTAGAATGTACACAGCCGTACTAACAGACGTACGCACAATATATACTATATAACCGTAGGTATTAGATAGACAACATAATTATATATATATTAAAACTAGATTGACAATACTATACACACTATAAACTACTAATACAATACAAATAGTTATTGGAATGTTCACGGACTCGGGGGTGGGGTGGAGTGGGGTGGGGTGGAGTTTTCCTGTTACGTTTAACTGTTTATGAATGTTGATGACGATTACGACACTAATATCATTGCACAAGAACGGAAATTGACGATGATGAAGACGATGACGGCAGTGATAGTACTGACACGCCAATTGACGACGATGAAGACGATACTGGCAATGATAGCAATGACACAATAATGACGAATGTTTCATGAAATTGAAGACGACGACAATGACTGTAATGACACGATACTGACGAATGTTTCTGCGCAACTCGCAGGTGATAATATGTGACACAGATGTTACCGGTAATGACGACGACGATGATGATGACGAAACAATGACAGGATTACTGAGACGGTGACGATAATGGCGACGACAATGCTGACACGACAATACAGGTCTGCGCAACTCGCAGGTGTTAATCGTTGACAGAGAAGATGACAATGACGACGACGACGACGATGATCATGACAAAACACTGATAAGATTACTGGGAAGGTGACGATAATGGCGACGACGATGTTGACACGACAATACAGGTCTGCGCAACTCGCAGGTGGTTATCGTTGACAGAGAAGATGACAATGACGACGACGACGATGATGAGACGATAGGCAAGTCTGCGCAACTCGCAGGTGATTTTACCACACACACACGTTATACAGGGTCGGCTTTACTCACACGCCAACCAATACACAAGATTTCCGACCAAGAAATCACAACCTGTCCGGACCCAGACTGGACACTACAATACAAATATAACCCTGTTAAAGTATATGTTTACGATAGGGTAAATCACACTTACTAACACATGACAACAACATTGACGAGACATAGGGCTGATAGTGAACAACGCTCGTTAACCTGCATTTATAATCTTACTGATTAACCCTTTTCCACTGACAGACTGACTCTGAAACCATACTACGAGTAAACGATAAAATGGTGTTCCTTTTGAAGCTAACGAGACTGGAACTCATTGCCCATGTATTGTGCAATAGCTTCCCGTATCATTATCTTCAGAATAGACACACAATATACCAAGTACTAGGAATTTTGCCATAAGGATAGGCATACCGCAGGATAAGGGTTAAATACACAATATATTTGAACAGAACGACATGATATAAGTATGTTTTTAAACCACAACTTACTATACTAACAAGCTACATATTACCACTTCGCACATTTAAGAGGAGAACTTATTGGACACGTTTTGGCTAAAATAACAATTTTGAAAACACATACTTATATGACGTCATAGATTGACATAAACAGACACCGTATAAAATTATCAATACTCACATAATCCAATTGAATAAGAAATATATGACGATTACAATCCGGTATTTCTAATACATATGAATTCAAAACACATAAATTACTAGATATGAAAAGTTATACATACGCCGTTCAAAATTCAATCAGGTTGCAAACACTTGAACACCGTACACCTGGCATACTTTCAAACGACTGTCCCAAGCACTAGGAAATGATCATGCCCGTCACCTTGCAGTTCATTCTCAACCCAAGCGCATTCCTTTCAACAAAGACACGCACACCACTACTCCAAGCGCCAACACGTCTTATACACACGTAGCTATTTACATAAAATATTGTAGCGAAAATGGAGAAAAAACTGCTGCAATGATTTATCGCGAATTTTGAATTCAGATCGTGACATTTTCTCCCCCTTAAGAATTTTTCACAAAATTCATATAACATGATCTGAATTACTACAATATACCAACTTAAGCTAAACAATACAATACTACTAATCCAATGTCATCGTACATACTTACATATTGTTAATTATGGAACACATCTACTGAGTACATCTGCACCTACATTGTCCACACCTTTGATACCATGAATGACAAATCTGTATGGTTGCAAGCTCAGCGCCCACCTCATCACTCTTCCATTTTGATTTGCCAATACCCCTTACTCAGGTCAACCTTGGAGAAATATTTACCATTTGACAACTTGGTATATAACGACTCCGGATGTGGAATTGGCTCACAGTCAAAAACAGTGATTTGATTAATTTTCCGAAAATCTGAGCAAAATCTATACGTACCATCTTTTTTCCGAACTAGAACGATAGGTGAAGCGTAGGGAGACTCAGATGGCTCGATTACATCCATCTGGAGCATAGCATCAATTTCCTCTTTAATAATCTCCCTCATGTGGTGAGGCACTGGATATGGTTTTGACCGGATGGGATCTTGGCTGGTCAGCCTAATCTTGTATTCAGTACAATCTGTTCGACCTGGCAAATCTGTTAAAACATCACCATACGTATGCAAAATTGATTTTACCTGTTGCTGCTGCTCACTACTTAATTCATCAGAGATGACAACATCCTCAGCTGTTTCTTTCGCCTGCCAATTTGGTGACACAATCTCTGGTTCTGATATGTCCATATCAGTGTTATCATCCTGAAAAACAACATCAACAAGACCTGAACAGACATATTCTAAAGATCCTATTCCTACAGTACCTACATCAACGTTTGATTCTGGTCTTTCCATATATTTCTTAAGGAGATTTGCATGAAAGGTTTTTACCTTTCCCAACACATTGACTCTATAATTTCCTATTCCAAACTTTTCTACTATTTGGAATGGTCCTTTCCACTGCATCAGTAACTTATTGTTATCTGTAGGCAGCAGAATAAGCACCTTATCACCGACCTTCATCTGACGATTCTTTGTCTTTGTATTGTAGTACTTCCGATACCGACTTGATGATTTCCTTAGTTCATCTTTTACGATCTGGACTGTCTCTTCCAACCTGTTTCTCAAATCGAAAACATATTGATAAGTTGTTCGAACTTCTGCATTATCCACCTCCCCTGTCCATAATTCACGTAATATCTTAAGTGGACCTCGTACTGTTCTACCATACAGTAACTCAAATGGGGAAAATCCAAGACTTTCTTGTTCTACTTCTCTATATGCAAATAACAGTGCGGGAAGGTACCTGTCCCAATCCTTTGGTCGTTCAGCACTCATCTTACGAAGCATCGATTTTAATGTGCCATTAAAACGTTCCACTAAACCATTACACATAGGGTGGTATGGTGTGGTAGTTAATTGCTTAAGAGATAACAATCTACTTACTTCTTTCATTACTGCTGATGTAAATTGTGATCCCATATCTGTTAAAATTTCTTTGGGCACACCAACTCTGGTAAACACTTCAAGCAACGCCTCTGCTACATTTTCTGTTTCGATCCTAGGCAATGCCACTGCCTCTGGATATCTAGTGGCATAATCTACTATTGTTAATATGTAGCGATTACCACGGTCAGTCACAGGGTATAGTGGTCCTACCAAATCCACTGCAATTCGTTCAAAAGGTGTTTCAATTAAAGGCATCTGCCCTAAAGGTATCTTACCAACTCTACCCTTAGGTACTGTTCGCTGACATATGTCACATGACATACAGTGACGTTTGATGTCACTATGCAATCCAGGCCAATAAAACTGTGATTGAACTCGGTCCACCGTTTTTCGTACTCCAAGATGGCCACCCATCAATGATTCATGAGCCACTTTCATTACTTTCGTACGCAGTGACTGAGGGACTACTACTTGAGTATATTCTTTACCATGGTCAACATTTGGTGACATGAACTTACGGAGCATGATGCCATTGTGATAATAAAATGAAGAAACATTATTACCAGTATGTTTTTCTAAGCCACTTATGGCTAGTGTTTTAAGCTTACCCATACTTGTATCCTGTTCTTGCAATTCAATCAATTCTTCCCTTGTCACATCGATTCCACCATCTCTTGGTGTCTTTGATGGCGGTAGTCCTCTTTCCTTAGATCTCCATTGTGATCTGGTCTCCACAGCACTCACAGCGTCCATACATCTGTCACTCCATGATAAGTCAGGATCACTAGGTTCTCTGGCACCTGGAATATTACCTAAAATCAAATCATATGTCGGACACTCCATGCATGCAGCTTTTGCCATTCCCGCATAGTATGGTGTATCAATATTAATAAAAGCTACAGGGACAGTGCGTTTTGTTCCATCAACCAAAACACAGGTTTGAGATTCATCTGTCATACAGTCTTTATCTACAATGGATTGTTTAATCACTACCCCACTACAACCACTGTCCCTTAATACATTGACAGCCTTACCACATACAAACCCTCTTTGTACCGGCATCTTCGGATTACTTGACCCAATGGCTCCCGTCACTATGCTTGGTTCCACTCTTGCCTCTTCTGCAACAAGTGTAGCATCTGCTGTATTCTCTCGATCTCCATCTCCGTGGTCTACCTTCATACTGGATATGTTAACCTGTCTGTTGGGACACTCTCTTGCCATATGTCCAACCTTGGAGCATAGAAAACATCGTCTATCACTAACAGAAATAAAAGGCTTTTTGTTACTATCATTCGTGTATTTGCTACCCGTAGGTTTATTACCTGTAAATTTATTACTTGTGAAATTCTGATTTGGTGCCTTATCCGGTTTACGATAGGATGCTGGTCCTCCTCTGGCATCTAGAAACTGTTCTGCTAAGGTCGCCATCTCTCTTGCACTGCTAGGTTTTCTCTCCTTCAAAAAGACATTAAGTTCTCGATTAGCCATATTTAATAATTGCTCCCTCAGGAGCAAATCCTTAACACCCTCAAAGCTTTTCTCCGTACTACTCAGCTCAACCCAACGTATGAAATAATTCTCAAGCCGGATTACGAATTGAGAAAAGGTCTCACCTGAATCTATCTTAGCAAATCTGAATTTACAACGAAATCCCTCCTCCGTCATATCATACCGTTTTAGTAGCGCTGCCTTTAACACAGGGTAGTCATCGGCGTCTGTTGTCATTATTCTGGAGTAGACTTCTAATGCTCTACCCTTCAAGAGAGTACTTAGGTACGTCGCCCATTGTGTCTTATCCCATCCCTGTGATGTAGCAATGCGCTCAAATCTCTGTAAGTACGCATCTATATTGTCACTGTTATCGTCGAATGGTGGCATCCTCGGAGCCTTGGGAATAGAACATGAATGGTTAGAGTTTTTCCCTGACATTATATCGCTAGTATCATGTGACTGGTTCATTCTCCTTTGTTTTTCTAGCTCTAACTCCCTTTCAATAATCTGAAGTTTGAACTTACTTTCATGTTCCCGTTCTCTCTCACGTTCGCGTTCCTCTCTCTCCCGTTGTTTCTCTTCTCTCTGCTGTGCTCGGTCCTCTCGCTCTAGCTTTGCTTGCTCTGCCTCTTTCTGTATAGCGACCTGATCGGCAACAAACTTCTGCAATGATTCTGCCGCATATCCAAGCTCTTTTCCAAGAGAAACAATCTTGGCAAGGTCCATTGTTACACTGAAACATACACACAGTAAATTATAACAAATGTAAGTGAGGTACAATACAATTTATGTGCAATAACCATTTAGCCTAAGCTATTACGGTGCTCAATGACTATTCAAAAATTCCCATTTGACTCTTAACATGATTGAATAAAATAACATCTTTCGTCGAAAATTTGAAAACTATCTTCCTAAAGATCTGACAGAATAAAAAATTGTTCCCCGGCATCTCCACCAAAATGTCACGATCCTTAAGTAGAAAAGTCAAGCCAGATAAACAGTTTTCAAATTTTCAATAACAATTCATAAAATGACATCACAACTAAAATCCTACATATAATCCATGCATGAATCACACACAGTTCACACAGCTTACACACGATTCACATACAAATCTCCCACTATGTTCACACGTACACTTCATTTACATACACTACAACTCGTCACGCGATTTTATAAGCAACGTACGCTAGCACACCCCCAGCAACTACACCTTAGAATGTACACAGCCGTACTAACAGACGTACGCACAATATATACTATATAACCGTAGGTATTAGATAGACAACATAATTATATATATATTAAAACTAGATTGACAATACTATACACACTATAAACTACTAATACAATACAAATAGTTATTGAAATGTTCACGGACTCGGGGGTGGGGTGGAGTGGGGTGGGGTGGGGTTTTCCTGTTACGTTTAACTGTTTATGAATGTTGATGACGATTACGACACTAATATCATTGCACAAGAACGGAAATTGACGATGATGAAGACGATGACGGCAGTGATAGTACTGACACGCCAATTGACGACGATGAAGACGATACTGGCAATGATAGCAATGACACAATAATGACGAATGTTTCATGAAATTGAAGACGACGATAATGACTGTAATGACACGATACTGACGAATGTTTCTGCGCAACTCGCAGGTGATAATATGTGACACAGATGTTACCGGTAATGACCACGACGATGATGATGACGAAACAATGACAGGATTACTGAGACGGTGACGATAATGGCGACGACAATGCTGACACGACAATATAGGTCTGCGCAACTCGCAGGTGTTAATCGTTGACAGAGAAGATGACAATGACGACGACGACGACGATGATCATGACAAAACACTGACAAGATTACTGGGAAGGTGACGATAATGGCGACGACGATGTTGACACGACAATACAGGTCTGCGCAACTCGCAGGTGGTTATCGTTGACAGAGAAGATGACAATGACGACGACGACGATGATGAGACGATAGGCAAGTCTGCGCAACTCGCAGGTGATTTTACCACACACACACACGTTATACAGGGTCGGCTTTACTCACACGCCAACCAATACACAAGATTTCCGACCAAGAAATCACAACCTGTCCGGACCCAGACTGGACACTACAATACAAATATAACCCTGTTAAAGTATATGTTTACGATAAGGTAAATCACACTTACTAACACATGACAACAACATTGACGAGACATAGGGCTGATAGTGAACAACGCTCGTTAACCTGCATTTATAATCTTACTGATTAACCCTTTTCCACTGACAGACTGACTCTGAAACCATACTACGAGTAAACGATAAAATGGTGTTCCTTTTGAAGCTAACGAGACTGGAACTCATTGCCCATGTATTGTGCAATAGCTTCCCGTATCATTATCTTCAGAATAGACACACAATATACCAAGTACTAGGAATTTTGCCATAAGGATAGGCATACCGCAGGATAAGGGTTAAATACACAATATATTTGAACAGAACGACATGATATAAGTATGTTTTTAAACCACAACTTACTATACTAACAAGCTACATATTACCACTTCGCACATTTAAGAGGAGAACTTATTGGACACGTTTTGGCTAAAATAACAATTTTGAAAACACATACTTATATGACGTCATAGATTGACATAAACAGACACCGTATAAAATTATCAATACTCACATAATCCAATTGAATAAGAAATATATGACGATTACAATCCGGTATTTCTAATACATATGACTTCAAAACACATAAATTACTAGATATGAAAAGTTATACATACGCCGTTCAAAATTCAATCAGGTTGCAAACACTTGAACACCGTACACCTGGCATACTTTCAAACGACTGTCCCAAGCACTAGGAAATGATCATGCCCGTCACCTTGCAGTTCATTCTCAACCCAAGCGGATTCCTTTCAACAAAGACACGCACACCACTACTCCAAGCGCCAACACGTCTTATACACACGTAGCTATTTACATAAAATATTGTAGCGAAAATGGAGAAAAAACTGCTGCAATGATTTATCGCGAATTTTGAATTCAGATCGTGACACTGACCTTATTTGCTGGATGCCAATTCTAATTTCTAGCTTGGGTGCATGTATTGGCCTCACTTTGAATGCTGATACAGTGGCATTTCTCGCTGTAATAATATTGCCTATAAATGGGACTGTTAATCCATACCTCTATACATTGACGAATTTTCGAAAGCGCGTTAAAAAGACCGCACACATCTCAAACTCACGTACCTACCTGAAATCCCTTCTTAACCCATATTGTGTGTTCTTAAGCTTAAAATTACCAAGCTGGCCAAAAGGACCTCTTGTCATGAGGAATGTTCACTTGCAAGCCAAGAGATGACTATCTTTGAGAATTTACTACATGAATAGCATGCTCGATAACCGAGCCAGTCAGTCCAGTAGTAACTTCCCAAAACAATCTTCTCTTGGTATGAACATGGGCATTTTCAATTGAACAAATGCAATTTTTGTGAAAGATTTTGAGGGTTAGACGTTTAAGAGGAAGCCAGCTGTAACCTACCCTGATAACGCAGTTGACTGGGCACGATATGGGCCTAGCATTGGCCAGCAAATGAAATGAGTAGGTAACAGTATGTCTCTAGTGGGTCGTTATGGAGGTTTTTATTTGACTGTAGTGCCATATGTGAATGCCCTATACATGTAAATAGAATATTGATACTGTTATACGGTTGACCATAAAATAATACGCATCATCTCCAATATACATGTTGTATAAATGTATACTATATTTATTTAGGACACAAAACTGCTAAGGGTAATTAAGGGTGTGTGGGAGTAGGGTGGGGTGGTTGTTGGGTACGGTTGGTGGGTGGGTAGGGATCGGGTTGGTGGGGTGTGTTAGGGTGGGTGCGGGTTGGGTTGGGGTGGGTGGTTGGAGAGGGGTGGTGGTGGTGGTGGTGGTGGTGGTGGTGGTGGTGGTGGTGGTGGAACTATAGGTTAAGATTGTTAAGATGCACACCAAAGGAAATCTCCGCGCAGTTTTTCGTTTCAAATTACGAGTAGATTGACTATATCGTATACACTGTATATCAGGAATGCAAATGAAAAGAGTATACATTTTTCTTGCATACACCTGCGAATGTGCGATATCATTGTGTTGGTTGGGGGATGGGGGCAGGGGTGGGGTCGAAGGGCGATGTTATAGCACAATGTGACATGCCTCCTCCTCCTTCTCCTTTCTTTCGCTCATCTCTTTCAGTTTTAAGGATGAGGAGAAACAACACAGAGACAGGGGTGGGTAGCAAGGGAAGGGATTGGGGAATTATGATATGTCTTTTCTCCTCATTCGTCTTTCGCTTCAACTTTCGCTGTTCGTGATGAGGAGATGAGGGTTAATGGCTAGATAAGGAATGGGGTGAGATGTGTAATGGGGCGATAAAGATGTATCTAGAGATGCATTGGTTTACGATGTCACTTTCTCAGGCATAACTACTTGCATAGCGATTATTCTGCTCTTATTTAGTATTATAGTTCTTATTATAGATTTTGTTTTACTATACCATATCTGCTGTACAAATGGATCTAGTTATGGTGTCTTAACGGCTAAATATTGGAAGGGGTCGGTAAGAGGGTGACTAGGATATGCCTGCAGATCAATTAACTCACTACTTCACTCAGCCACGTAAATGTAATTTTCATGTACATCGATTATTTTGATAATGTTAAACTGATGCTAAACTCATCTCAAATGTTATATTGCAGTGATGGATTATGGTGCATAGATTCAATTTCATTCATGTCCATGTCTGTATCATATGTATTTGTTGTAAATATCTATTAAAGGTAGAACAGTCATCGCCACCGTGTATTCCCCTCAAGCGATCCTTGGTATCTAAGTGTCAATGTCATCGCCACCGTGTATTCCCCTCAAGCGATCCTTGGTATCTAAGTGTCAATGTCATCGCCACCGTGTATCCCCCTCAAGCGATCCTGGGTATCTAAGTGTCAATGTCATCGCCACCGTGTATTCCCCTCAAGCGATCCTGGGTATCTAAGTGTCAATGTATTACATTCTTTATCATGTAATACTCATCTTGTTGAATGTTGCGCGGCTGATTTGAGGTCAAACTAGTTTCGGAATGTTCAACAGTTTGCATGTATGGTTGCTATTATGCCACATTACCAAAGTTTAGATGACACCTCTGTGGCTGTGTGTGTATATATCAAGGCAGACAGGCTAGCTTTTACTGATTAGTTGAAAGCAATTTTCATTTAAAGTCTGAATCTAGGTCCTTGTCGATAAGATAAAAAGCTAAGATAGCAGGGATTGATTATGCGTGAAAAATTGTATCACCTGAATGGTTAATACAAGATAAGGCGAGTATTCCTTTAATAGTATACGTATAACTCGTTTTCTCTTTAATATATCTGCTGTACAAATGTATCTAGTCACGTTACGATGTGTTAACACATTGAACCCTGAGATCCTAGAGTCATAATTGCGAAACCATCATACAGGTCAGCTGTTGGATATTTTGAAGCTAGTCTGACAAGACCATTTTGCTGCCATTGGCAAGAAATCCCATATTAAGATTGGTTTCTGGATATACAACATACTATCTATTAAACGGTAAATAATTTTTCAGAGTTGTTTTTTTCCGGTTCGATGTGTTGCAATTGAAGCTACAAATGCAAGGGTTTCGATGACCAAACAATAGGAAATTATAGGGCTATATAATTTCATTGTACATACTTTTATGTACTGTTTTACGGTGCTTTCTGTACATATATTTTCTTTTTCGTGTAAAATGTACATAATACTACTATCTCTGCTGCTTATCTATTTTTTATTTGCTCAATTTCTATCCTTTTCTCTAAACGGTCTCTATTACGATACCAACCATACTTTTATAATTCTGAGAGATAGCGAGATTACGTTCACCAAACACAAAGCAAAACTAATGCTCAGGATACATACAACTACGGCGATCATGTATACTGATTGGTTACTGATACCAGGAACAAGATGGGTACAGATTTACAACAATACAGGGCCGCCATGGGTGTATTTCTTATAAAATCATATTCGTGTCATATTACAAAAGTTGTAAGAGTGCCTCTTCTAAAATGTTTCAGTCATTATTACAATTTGGATACATACTTATCTTTCTAAATTTAATTGCTAAACTTAATCTGTTATTATATGGAGATGTGGAAATCAATCCCGGTCCATATAAACAATGAAGCGACCAATGTGTCTGCCGTGAGCTTATCTCTTTGAATACATGTTCTAAGACATAAACTCTGTGGTATTGACGAGTTTGTTTGTGACTATGACATAGCTTGCTTTTCGGAATCTAAGCTAGATAATGTTACACTTTTACTTTGCAAACCATGAGAATGCAATTTTTGGAAAATGTACACCTCAATTGACTGGCTTGATTACGGGGCTAGATATTACAGTGGCAAAATTTCAAAGTGTCTTCTCTTGAATAGCAAATATCTCAAGCCCACTAAAAAGGCTGTGCTGGCCACTTTGACGATTAAAGTGTTAATCACTACTCAAATGATGCAATGCATTTGACTTTACATATTGCATATATTATGTCATAAGAGAAAACTAAATTGATATAATAATAATAATTGAAAGGAAATATGTAATTAGCAATTCTTTGGGCAAAGTTATCAATTACAATTAGCTATTCTAATTCTTAAAAATTTACCAAATTACTTCTTTATCCAATGTGCACAACCTCTACTTACCCCCAGCCCTGGTGATGGTTAGATTTTAGCCTATTGAGGCTCTACATCGGTAGTACACATTTATGCAATAGCAGTTGATGATATGATACATTGATATTGTTCATGAAATATAATCCATCACATGCATAATGCAATCGTGAAATAATTCCCCATAAACATGATGCTATCTAGTAAACATTCCACCTCACTATGGCATAAGTAATTTAATGATATTAGCTTTGCTCTAGAAGACATGCTTATTAATTTAGATTTCAAGATTAACTTCAGTAAATGAGTTTTCTGTTAGGTGCTTGTAAGAATCCATAAAGACAACGGCTATCACAATTTATGTTATTCACATAATTTCAGATCTACAATATAATATATAACTTATTGCTATGATTTATATACATTAACCTCATGCATTGCATAGCGTGTTCACAATATCTGTTATGCATATGTGTTTATTATTTTGACATTGATTATGTAATTACCACACATTACAATTCAAAGGATAACATATCCATTGGTCCTCCTAGTACTCCTTCAACTGCTATCATGCCGTGAGGCCAAACAAAATAATAATCCAACCAAGTGCCCCAAGTGGTATGTAGATGTAGGAAATTTTTCTCATGGCAAATATTAGTGTTTCTCTTACGGTGTTTTGCTAAGCATCGCAGAATGAAGCTAGAAAAACGATGAAAATTCAATAAATTCTACAATCAATCCAAACTTTGTATGTAATACTATTTTAATGGCAGGTAAATTGTGTCCAGTGCTACAGGTACATGTTAGTCAAAGATCATAGACATCTATCTACCTTGTTAACCCTATATAGGGCATTTCATTTAGTTATTCCTTAACTAGATACACAATTGACCCTTTGCACTCTGATGCCAAATATTTTAATTTTCAAATTAAATTAACGTCCTGATGAACTGGCGTTCATTAAAAAAAAGTGTGCGACATGTTGCTGTCATAGACAAATTCAGATTCAAGATTATTTATTTCAATATAGACACCTAATTTAACAAGTCAACACAGGCATCTACCAAAGGCAAGGCCTGTAATGTGGTGGATACTTGACATATAGCATTTATACCAGGATGTGTACATATTATATTTATACATGTAACATTTATATCTTTTATATTACATACATCATCATCCACCAAACTTGTTGAAAAATGTAAACAAGTTTCTTTGATATTTGCACTGCGAAATATAGCATATTGACATCAGAGTGGTAATGATTAACCATGATCAACACCAATTCAAAGTTAGTAAGGTCTATTTACTTTTTATGCATAGTAACATCGACTTTCCATTACAATCAGTGGTGCTGTGATTATCTGGTCCAATCCTCCAGCAGAAGAATAGAAGTGTTTTCCCCACCCACCACTCACGCACCCTCATCTCATGCACCTCCACATGAGCTCCTGCACCTCAAAGTTTGACACACCAGAGCTGGTTATGATGCTATTGTGTCTTCTGTCAGGCATGCCTAACTAAACTCATTTAGAGGGATGGCAATATTCACGAACATTTTCACATTAGTAAACCAAGTCTGGCATGCATGGTTATCACCCCTTCCCTCCATCAATTTAACACCCAACCCACCCCCCAATTACACACCATCCTCCGCATGCCCCTCAACCAAACACACCCACCGGCTATCTCAATTGTCCAGCGGTATAATGTATTGCTATTCACAAAATCAGCTATTAGCAGTTTAGCACTTATTTGAAAATTAACATCACAAATGTTGCCATTCACACGCCCATTGAACAAGTCATTCGATTCACGAATATTGGTTACCACCTGATATGAAAATAGTAAACAAATCAGTGTCATCAATATCTTACACGAATAATGTGGAGATGGACGATATTTCGCGGAACAATTATTATGTAGAGGATTAATGCAGAGTGAGATATGTGCTGGAAGATTAGTGTTTACACAGCTGGTCGCTTTGACAGCACGGCTTCAACGTTCTATAAATAATGACGTAATGGCGTCACGAAAAAACTCTGGAACACAGCAACCTTGATAAATTACACTATTTCTCATTAAAATTAGACAGTTTTATCAAATCAACTGGTCAATCATTGCAATATTGATACCTTTTGTTAGAATATTCATCAAACAGGATAAAATACAAACATGACAAAATACATCCACGGAATAGCGTGACTGTCGTTTAATATGGGACTAATTTAAGTACATGAATATTAGGGGGAAAACTGTGGTTTTATTTAGCTGGGCACCAGGATGCGCACGTCGAATCATTGCACACGTCACGGGCCGCTTTCTGATTGGTCGAAACTCCCCATTCCTTTCTGAAGGAGAGGAAATGGCCGCGATCCAGAAAATCTCCAAAATCTTTAATTTGCGACGGTTAAAAGCCCAATATGATAGCGTTGTCATGTTTTTTGTCTAGGATACACTCAGCAACCGCCTTATTAGTGTATACGGCGTCTACATAATGACTTTTATAGCTCCCTTTTCCTTTCATTTAAACAAAGCTTCTGGCCGTGTTGAGATAAAATGCTAAAGGAAATTATTTACTCCATAGTCTAGGCTTTTCAATAAAGCTATCGAAAGTGGCATATTTCCCGAAACCCTGAAAACAGCTACCGTCATCTCATTATCTAAGAAAGGCGATCGGGAATTACCGGAAAAATTAACGTCCAATTTCGCTGCTAAGTACTGTCTGGAAAACTATGGAAAGGATAATTTTCAAAAAATGTTTATAATCACCTTATTGGACATAATCTGATATATATATATATATATTATGTGCATATACCAATCTGACTTCCGCTCGGGCTATTCGATTGTATTTCAACTTATTGACCTGTGCCACTTCCTGTCAAATGCACGAGATGAACGCAAATCTTCGTGCATTGTACTTTGCGATATTTCGAAGGCATTTGACAAAATATGACATAGAGAACTGTTCTTTAAATTAGATGCGCATGGGCTGGGAAGAAGCTTGCTCACATAGTTCAAGAGCTACTTGTTTTCACGAAAGTCTCAGTTAAAGGTGCATATTCACACCAGAATGCTAAAAAATTAAATTGCTAAAATTGTATACTTTTAGAGGCGTATATTGTGTGCATGGACGTAATGAAACGAAATACATCTTATGATGATAATTTCATTCCATATAAATTAATATAATTTTTTAAGTTGTGAAATTGAATTAGAGACACGAGTCCCTTATTCAAATTCACAACTAAAAATACGAAATTTATTTATACGGAATGAAATCATCATATTTTACGATTAATGTCGTTCGATTCCATCTAAGCAACAATTTAAGCCTCTAAAAATTATACAATTTTAACAAGTTTATTGTCAAGAATTTTGGTGAGAATATGCACCTTTAATCAAGCAAATTTGCCCTGTAGGTGGGGCATAGAATACACCTTCCGTATCCTCTGTGTGTCGTAAGAGGCGACTAAAGGAGGTAAGGGTGAGGTAAGCCTGACAGAAACCTCGAGTGCTGAAGACGGAGGTTCCAGGCCGCACAGCGCACTCTAATAAACCATGGATCCACGCACTTAACGCATATGATCATGTCGATAGCGCACGAATAGAAGAAGAAGATCAAGCAAATTTCCCAATGAGACAGATCGAAGCAGGCGTCCCCTAAGGCTCGGTACTTGGTCTACTCTTATTTTAATTTATATAAATGATCAATCTCATATCGAGAGCATCCTAAGATCATATGCCGCCGACACTGCATTATGCTGCCCCGTATTAGGAAACTATCATAACACGCAAATTAAGAAATAGCTGCAACCAACTAAGCAATGATTTGTACATATATGAAGATTTACCAAGAAAAGTATATAACTTTATATAAAAAAACCCAAATCGATGTAAACATTATTGAAAGTATGCTTCTTTGTATTATCTGTCTATCTGTAAACCCGGTGATGATGTTGTTGATGCGGATGTGCACGATAGCAACCACCGCATGGGCCACCAAGATGTGATCACTAAAACATATGGCTACATAATCAAAATTATTTGTTTACGTGTCAAATAGCCATTGCGGATCGAACGTGTTAGTACTTTGTGGCTGGTGGTTGTGTGCCCACCCGCCTTGAGAGTCGCCGTCTTATGCCCCGGGGGTTTGTGGTCTCTGTAGGTTGGTCTGGATATGTATTACAATGGCAGGCGTGTGATGAGTATGTTAACATTATTGACTGGTGTGGTAAATGTGAGCTCTCTCTTTCTCTCCTTCTCCCTCCCCCCTCTCTCACCCTCCCCTCCATCTCTCTCCCTCTATTCCCCTTCTTTTCCCTCCCTCTCCCTCTCCCACTTCCTCACTCACTCTGTCACGCCCCCGCCTCTATCTCCCCCTCTTTTCCCCTCTATCTCTCTCCCTCCCTGTCTCCATCTCATCTCTCTCCCTCCCTCCCTCCCTCCCTCCCTCCCTCTCTCTCTCTCTCTCTCTCTCTCATTCTGAATTTTGCAAATATAAATATATATTTTGTTGCTGGTGTCTAATAATTATGTAGGGAGCGGGCTAAAGTAAGTTGCTAGAACGTCAGCTCAATCCCATTGCCAAATGTTCTCTACGCAAATGTAACAGTCGAATACAAAAACATAGCAGTGTGAAAGGTGCAGAAACTGACTAAATCGCCTAACTTTTACTATCTTGAAAATAAAATCCACCTTTCAACGCTTTTTTCAGACATAGTGAATGCTGAATAATTGTAGAATTCAGCTCCTAAATCCGGCGTTTTCAAGTTTTGCATCACGTGACATACTTCACGAAACATACCACACATTTTGGCCCTGGCTTGTTTCGTGCTCTATTTCTTCCCTGGAAATACCAGTCGAATAAAAAATATACTCTATAGAACCAATTTGCTCCAACTTCTCACCCTGTCGAATACGACCATTGCTAATGTCAGATTGCCAATTTTAGATATTGATGTGTGTATGATCAGGTTTTTAATTTATTTTCAAAATAAATTTATAAAATGATCCGGGCCATATATGATGTTTTTCTTGGTGATATTTGATACTTGTCCCTTTGGAATTCGATATCAACATATAACATGTTCGTAATATTATCTCACTATAGTGAACAAAATTGCAATACTCTTGAAAAATTGTCCATTTGCGGGTCAAGCGAAGACAATTTCGAAAATCTATCACGTAAGTCACTGGCTCGATATGCGAGCTAGTCATTCCAATGGCAATTTGTTGACATCCAGTCAGCAAATATTTATCTTATAAATTACAAAAAAAACAATGACTAAATAAATACAAAAATTGAAACTGGAATTTCTGCGATCTAATTCCCACGGTAACTATACAAGTAAGCTTTTTATATATTTTTGAAACTAATTTAGCTGATGTTTGTTGCTGTCTATGATCGCAGCAGCTTCCAATCGAATTAATTTCAAAAGATTCAACAAAGTGTTTATTAAATTCTAGAATAACCAAAGACAGATAATTAGTACACTAGTGACGAAGCTTTCGACTTCGTGACAGAGCTATTATACTTCATTATGATTATGACGTCAGCTAACTACTGATGTAATTTAGTATGACGCATGACTAGAGTGATTCGAGATATATCTCTCAATGGAGGAATCCAGGTTTAGCTATGCCCCACCCAGAGTTAGCTAAGCTCCAGCCACGCTTTGCCCGTGTTGGGATAGCTAGATTGCTGCACTCTATGGCTCTCGATGTCCGGAAAACTATACATGTAAGCTGTTGAATATTTTGAAACTAATTTGACGTGGTGATGTTGCTGCCTATGGCTACGTATGTCAGCAACCGCGCCCAGTCAAATTAGTTTTAAAATATTCAACAGGATATTTATTAAATGGTGGAGACATACAATGTGTACAACCTGACGGACTATTAAGCATTTAAGATGGACTAAATCGAGTCATTCATGACTTAATTGATTTTGATCTCACCTTACGCGTCACGTAGTTGATTATGGCGTCATATTGTAGATATCGGATTGTCTAGTGGGAGTCATGACCCGATGGACATCTTATATTTATAAGTAAGACCTTAGTAGAAATTAGTATCTTTTGAAAATACCAGGTGAGCTGAGAAGGGATAACATAGTATTGGTAGTGTACCGAGTAGTATGTGTTTGCACTGAGTGACTGAGGGCACTGAGTGGTAGTGTTTGCACTGGTTGACTGGATGACGTCACCAGTGACGAGGCAGAGGCGAAACTGGTATCGAAACTAGAACAGTATTAAGACTGAAAATGTAATGAAGTAGGGTGAGAATCGACGGTGCTGGCTTGATAGTATCTGTCGGTAAATGGATAAATTAAGGATGAAAGTTGTTGCCATGGAATTAGCAAACAGTTGGTAGTATTCAACAGTTGGTCAGAATAAAGGTTTACAAAATAATAAGCAAGTAGAACGCGATGGGAATCGATGAGAAGCGCTAAGTATAATGAGCGAATAACAATGGACTGACTGACCCGAAGCTCGACAACAACATCAGCTGGTGATGAGTCATAGTGTCGATAGAAACTGACAGATCGCATCAAAGCCAGAACCGGCCCGAACCACCCAAACCACAAGTGCTAGGTAGAAAGCTCCCTCCCGAGGAGGGAGGGTCAGTGATTTAGTTGCTGAAAAAGACGTCATAATCTAGATATAGCCTATGAGCGAATGATGGAGAGGCGAAACCATGACGTAGTAGAATCGAAACTCAGGAGAGTATAAAAGGGCCATGTTGCTTTGTATCGAGAGCAGTCAGCCACGATCAGGAACTTGTAGTAGCGATAAGCTCTGTTCGAATTTAGTAAAGTAGGTCGGTCGGTATAGAGATAAACTCTGGTTGAAATTATTGTATGATTGAATAGAAATAGTTTGCTTAAACTTAGTATAAATGTATTCATAATTTTGTGACAGTAAAAGTCATCTTCTTGTGTACAGTTAGCGTAGTATTAAAGTCATCACATTGATAACTTCAAGGCAATAGTTTGTTGTGTTAACTCTGGAGTATACGGAAGACCACCATATCGTTCCTCATCATACTGAAACTTAGTCAGATCAGGCCCGGATATCTATATAAATATTGTACGTTACATCTAGTTACGAGGCGAGCAGATATTGGTCTTTTGTGTCTTGTGTAAAGTAGTTGTCGCAGCAACTTATCATACAAACTTTACGTAAGACGGGAAAGACGTTGTAATCAAGTCATAGTGTCATCAAAGTTGAAGATATAGGATCGAAAATCTTCAGTGGCTTCGCTGCCAGGATCCAGAGTAAAACAGTGAGTACATTAGAAGTAGATGGCCCAGGAACAGGGGAGACGAGCAGTAACGATAGTAGTCAAAGACGTAGCGGACCGGGTGGCAGATTTCTTGACAGTAGCGCAGCGATCAGAAGGCTGCCAAGTAACACAACACCGGGAGTATGGTAACGCTTCGGTTTGCAAGATAACCACTGCTATCAGCTGTCCCGAGCATCCGAGGGTGGGAAGCATAGTAGTTAGAATCAGTTACCGTTAGGACAAGAATGGCAGAAAGGGGAGGAAGACCCGACCCGACGCTACCCCCATTAGAAAGAACACCGATGGAACTTAGGCCAGAAACAGTGGCCGCCATGAGGGTGATGGGGACGGCCATGGCGGGGGAAATCGTCACCAGCAGTGAAAGGCGTGAAACCGCTAGGGTGTACCGGCGTGAAATACGCGACAACATATACAGAATACAGCCCTGCGATGGTGTGCTGCCGGAAGAGGTACGCACCTTTCTTGATGAGACCAGGAGGGTGTGTGTGGCCCACGAGGGACGGTTAGACGGCATACCAGTGTATGTAATAACAAGAGCGGCTAGGGGACCGTTGTCGAGGGTGATCGACGGGTTCATGGTGGGTAAACGACGAGAAGACGTGACGTACGAGGAGTTGGCAGGGTATATAACCAACAACTTTGTATCCACCAACGAGAGCGAAAGAATTAAATATGATCTCGAGAATATGAAACAACGCAGAAACGAGACGGTGATTACCTTCAACAGGAGGTACAAGGAAGCTAGCAGCAGGGCCTACCCTGTTGAGAATGCAGATAATCAGCGTACCATTCTCGGTATATATTTGAGGGCTTTGAGCGACCGGGGGTTGAGCAAGCGCATAGTACGTAAACGAACCACCACCCTGGCCCGAGCAATCGAAATCTCCGAGGAGGAGGAAACCTGCAACGATTTGCTAAGAGCGATGCAGATTGAAGGGAGACGTGAAGAAGAAATGGAAGTAAATATGTTGGAGGAGGCTGAGGAGCGAGAGATATGGAGTGTCATGAAGAAACTGAAACAGCAGATAGCGGCACAATCGAAAATGATAGAGCAGCTATGCGGTATAGTCAGGGACTTGCAAACAAAAGAAGAAGCCCCGAAGCCAATAGCTCCCAGAAAGCAAGTGGTGAAGAAGGTGGTTCAACAACCACCGAAAAGACAGGTCACCGCCGAAAGAACCGCTCCAGCGAGAGATTTGAGCCACATTACATGTTATAATTGTGGGAGAAAGGGCCATTACAAAGGTGATTGTAGCCAGCCGATGCAACCACCCCGTAATGCACCACGCAAGATAGCGCCACATCCTCGGCCACAGAGGCCACCGATGACATGTTTTCGATGTGGGAAGGAAGGCCACATGGCCCGAGATTGTGGGGACAATATGTTTGGTAACACGCCGTCCATAGTACAATGTTTTAGCTGCGGACATATGGGGCATTATGCTAGAGATTGTCCAAATAGAGGGCCAGAACCAAGCGGACGATGGCCTAGCAGACGACCCGAGAATAAGATAATGCGACGAGCGCCAAAACGTGCCGCCAACGAGGATTGGGACGTAGACGAAGTCGATGATAACCGTAGGGAACAACAGATATTTCCTAGGGAGTGTTCGAGAAATGTGCGGATGGACTATAACAATTCGCGATGGGACAGTGAATACGAGGACAGAGATGGGTTCGTATTAACGGGTCCGGGGACCGACGCGTATGGTCGATATGGTGGACGCGACACATCACCCCGACAGAATTCATATGCAGAAGCAGTGAGCAGTCGAAGGAGCCCGGTAAACTAAGACGGAGAAAGCCGTTGGTGCAAGCACCGACCGAACGGTTTTTAATCCGTCTTCAAGTGGATTCTAACGGTCTAACGGATCAGGGTGAGTACTTGCATGCCTTAGTGGATACTGGTGCTAGCACATCCTTGGTTCGTAAAGATATCTGGCGTAGCATGTTAAAGGCTAGGCCTTTGAAAAGAGCGAAAACGCTCTTAGCCGTTAATGGTTCTCCCATAGAATTGTTGGGAGAGACCCAAGTAAAATTCAAGACCACCCGGCCTATTCCTAGTACGGTAGTAGCAAGATTGAGGCATGAATGTTTGCTTGGAGCGGATGCTTTGCACTTGGGAAATGCAAAGATTGATTATCAGGCCAAAGTAGTAGTATGGTTTGGCCGGGTATATCCATTTCGGTATCCTTATAGAGAACAGACGAATTATGTCTATGAGAGTTGTAAGGAAACGACCAGATATAAAGATGTCGACAAAGTCTTGGGAGACTTTGCGGATATCTTTGATACGGCTCGTCCAAAGACACTTGGATTGGTTCCCAAAGTGAAGTGTACGGTACTAACAGGAGATGCGTTTCCTATAAGGCAGAAAGCCTACCGTTTACCGCTGGCCAAGCAGTATATAGTCAAAAACCAAGTGGCTGAGATGCTGGCAGCGGGCGTCACCCATTACATTGGTCCCTAAGAAGGACGGGGACACTAGGTTTTGTATAGACTACAGAAAATTGAATTCCGTATGTCATAAGGATAGTTATCCTTTGCCGAATATATTCGACATTTTTGATTCTATGGGGGGGCGCAACAATATTTTCTACTATGGACTTGAAGTCTGGCTATTGGCAGATACCAATGGACAGCCAAGACATAGAGAAGACAGCGTTCGTCTGTAGTGAAGGTCTCTTCGAATGGATTCGTGTCCCGTTTGGTTTTGCGAACTCAGGTGCCGTATTTCAGAGGGCAATGAATGATATTTTTCGAGAATTCGTGGGAAAATAACTGCATGTTTTCGTCGACGATATAGTCGTATATTCACGAAATCCGACGGAACATGCACAGCAGTTGCGTAAGGTCATGCGTAGGATAAGAGAGTATAATCTTCAGGTTAAGAAAAAGAAGTGCGATTTTGCTAAGCCATCAGTTGATTTGTTAGGGTATCGCATTTCTGCACAAGGAGTAGCTCCTTAGGCTCAAAAGGTCAAAGTCATAAGGGAAATGTCACCCCCACGCGATGTGGGCGAAGTAAGGAGTTTCCTTGGGGCTACAGGTTATTACCGCTCCTGTGTGCAAGGCTATGCCGAAATTGCTAAGCCTTTAATAGAATTAACCAAAAAGTATAAACGTTTTGAATGGGGGCCGGATGAACAGCAAGCGTTCAAGAAATTACAGAACTTGCTGTGTAGTGAGACGGTTCTCACATATCCAAATTTATATGCCCCGTATAAATTGTATACCGATGCGTCTAGCTATGCGATAGGTGCAATATTGGTACAGGTAGATGATAATGGTGTAGAGCGAGTAATCCAGTATGTGAGCTCTACTCTGAAAGACAGTCAGTTGAATTGGCCTGTAATAGAAAAGGAAGCTTACGCTGTGATCTATGCGTTAAAGAAGCTTCGACCTTATCTGTTTGGTGCGCAGTTTAGCGTGTATACTGACCACAAACCCCTAAAGAGTTTGTTTGTGGGAGAGGTTAAGAACACGAAAGTGCAGCACTGGGCCGTACTGATTGCCGAATATGGATGTAAGATAGAATACATCCAGGGCTCGAAGAACATTCGAGCGGACATGTTGTCCAGGTTACGTCGTCCAGTGGAGGTCGCCACCTTAGATACTGGCGATTTTGTCATACCGGATGTGGATGAGGGTGCGTTACCGCATGTCCCTCTAGAGACATTCGAGATTCCCTACGACGAGTTGTGTATCGAACAAACCAAAGAATACACGGAGTTGGTTAAGAACACCCCGGAAGAATACATGGTTAAGAATGGTATTCTGTATTCTTTAGTTACGCCCTCAGCGTTAGACGCTGAGTACCCCAGAATCGTCTTACCTACCCTGTTCCGTGAGAAAGTGCTCCAGATGGCTCATGAACGAGCTGGTCACCAAGGTCTGCAGAAGACTATCGGTATGGTAAGGGATTCGTTTGTGTGGACATCTTTAAGGAAAGATGTGGTACGTATGCTTGAGAGGTGTACGACGTGCCAGGTCAATCGACCTGTCACTACTCGACCAAGGTACAGTGAGATGCCCATGGCCAATTATCCGAGTCAGATAATAGGCATGGATTTGATCGGTCCACTGTTGGAATCGAGTAAGGGTAATGTGTATATCATGACGATCGTTGATCACTGTTCTGCGTGGGCAGAAGCATATCCGATTCCCGCTAAGACGTCTCAGAATGTTGAAGACAAGTTCTTCAACGAGTACGTCACGCGTCATGGTGTCCCTGAGATAGTGGTAACTGATCAGGGAAAAGAATTTTGTTCTAAATCTCTGGAGGAACGATTTAAGGAACACGGTATAGATCATAGGCGATCGAGTCCATACCATCCACAGACAAATGGACGTACCGAGAGGTTCAATCGAACTCTTAAGGAGTTAATCCAGAAAGGGGTGAATAATGCATCTCGTACATGGGAAGACGAGTTGGGTGCCACATTAACAGCATACCACAGTACTCGTCATTCCACGCTGGTGTATTTAAGGTGGGGGATACGGTGGTCGTAAAGGCTGAAGAGAGGATGAAATTGACCTCTCACAGTGACCCCGAGTATGAGATCTTTAAGATTAACGGGCCAGTGGCTCATGTCCGACATCAGAGATATGGGAAGGTGCGCGTACTTAATATAGCCAAGTTACACGTAGTCGACTCAGAGATGTGCTGGGACAAGGTACGACCACGCCCTGTTCGTAACCCCACAAAAGGTACGAAAGCTAGCCATCATCCGAGGGTGATGCAGACCCACGAGTCTGAAACCTTGCCAGTAGCTGGCAAGAATGCGACCCCTAGTGGGATGAATCCTAGGAAGCGGCCCACTTCTAACAATGAACCAAGGGTGAGCAAGGTGGGTAAGAGGGTTGAGAATAACATCAGTCAACCCGGTACAAGTGGCTATCGAAACCATGAGTCACCCACCGAAACTCACGTGGTTACTCCTGACGCGATGATGGACACATCGGAGGAGGTACCCGAGAGTGTGCCGGAGCCAATGGAAACGCTGCCAGCACATCCATACTTCCTGTGCAAGCGCAGTCATATGCCTGATGTCGAAACTAACACCAAGCGACTCAGGATCGGTGCTTTTGGGCGTGCTCTATACGATGACTTCATCGATCGTATAGATGCAGTCATACTGCGACATAGCCGCAGATACTGATCATTCTAACTTATACTCTGTACCAGTAAGCATCCTAATAGTGTCGCATAGTGTATTTTGGCGAGGTTATATACTAGATTTGTCAGTGAGTAACCATGTCAGTGTCAGCTTTATCCGCCGAAGCCGCTCTGGTTGCTCGCGCTATAGTGACCAATATTGCTAGTATATGTAACGAGGATGGGGATAAGATGCGTACGTTACTTATGAGGAGCATGCGGTTTGCTCTTAGAGATAACAAAATTAATGCCGGAAGAGTTGTACTTATGGCTGAAATCAGCAAGTGTTTGGTATCTGAATATGGGATAGACATAGTGCATTGGGTTCGAGTGCTGTTGTTGAGAAGCTTTATTAATCGCTGTATTTCTCACCAGGATCGGGTCGTGTGTGACCTGGTCAGAATGTCCTGGTGGTAAACCTAGAGTATGTCAGGGTCAGTTAAGGGTCGACAAGACCCACGTGCCCTGCATAGTAAGCATATTAACAAATACACAGATAGAAATTGCAATATGCAACTATCGGAGTCCAATGTAACCGCAAGTAGATTATTTGCCAATCGGAAAATCGGTGTGGTTTTGCAAACCTTCGGTGAGACTATGGAGATTCATTGTGACGGAAAACTGACGGACAGGTGTGACGTAAGTAATGGTGTGTATGCGTTGATGTCTGGAAAATGTGGTTATAGTGGGAAGGGTTGGCAATTCGAGCCGGTAGCGTCTTACAGTCGGACGTACACTCGAGTTAGCCTGGCCATTGAAATGCCCCACTTGGATGTGACCGGCGTTCTAGATAAATCCATGATAGTAGAGCATTTGAAAATGCAACCCTGGGATCGTTTACAGAAATCTAAGTATGTGCCGCTAGCACCATTGTCCGCAATTGACTCGGTGATGGTCAATGGCATGGGGGTACGATCTTTTGTATCCTATTCGGCGGGCTCATTCGTAACTGTGCTCGTGATTATAATTGTTTTATATAAATGTGGATTACTTTCGCGCATGTGGAATTGGTTAAAATGCAAGCCACATGCGGCCCATAGTAGTGACAAACACACCGCCATTCATATTACTGCACCAGCAGTTTCGGCCCCGCGGCCCCGGAAAACTGCAGTGATACCGGAGTCGCTGGGGTTGGCAACCGGGTCGTCGCCTAATGGTATTCCGGGGACTGAGATCGACCCGACGGCTGCCGACTGGGTGGAGATGGAATAGTATGACAACGTGGTGGATCCTGATGAGGGTGTGGCTCGATTGGACATATCCATGTGACGTTGTGGAACCAACTTCATCTGCTGCGTGTGGAACACTGAATGGTGATGTACTTTATATCCGTGATATTATGAACTATATATGAACTTTAAGTAGGACTTATTATATGACCTGTAATGAATTTGCACTGTAGGATTAAGGTTTTGAACTCTAATATTGTGTCGTGACGACGACTCGTTACGACACGCGGAGTCGCTGCTGACCATGTTGTGCTGCTGGCAGTAGCGACAGTTATATTAATACACTGTGTAATATATATTCACTTATTTTAAATTGTATTGATTATTCACTTTTATTGTTAAGTTACGCGTGTGGCGGGTTACGTCCACGGTTTAATGATGGTATTAATATGTTTCCGGGGACGATATACCGTTATCCGGACAAGTATGTATGTATAGTCGTGCTGGGAATGGGTGGTCCATGCATGATACTCCATTCCTGGTGTAGAGCCGATTTCATAGTAACAATGCTTTATGTATAGGCGATCGTATTTCCTAATTACAATGCTTTATGTATAGGCGATCGTATTCGTATGAATGGTACGTTTGGGTGTTGGATGTTATCCGTTCGAGGAGCCGCTGGTATAATGTAGTTTTGTTGTTGATGTTATACAACGAGTTAGTTAACGCACCCTTAAGGCCTTAAGAGGTGGTTAATTAACTTCGGTTGGTGGGCATCTGTAGATATCGGATTGTCTAGTGGGAGTCATGACCCGATGGACATCTTATATTTATAAGTAAGACCTTAGTAGAAATTAGTATCTTTTGAAAATACCAGGTGAGCTGAGAAGGGATAACATAGTATTGGTAGTGTACCGAGTAGTATGTGTTTGCACTGAGTGACTGAGGGCACTGAGTGGTAGTGTTTGCACTGGTTGACTGGATGACGTCACCAGTGACGAGGCAGAGGCGAAACTGGTATCGAAACTAGAACAGTATTAAGACTGAAAATGTAATGAAGTAGGGTGAGAATCGACGGTGCTGGCTTGATAGTATCTGTCGGTAAATGGATAAATTAAGGATGAAAGTTGTTGCCATGGAATTAGCAAACAGTTGGTAGTATTCAACAGTTGGTCAGAATAAAGGTTTACAAAATAATAAGCAAGTAGAACGCGATGGGAATCGATGAGAAGCGTTAAGTATAATGAGCGAATAACAACGGACTGACTGACCCGAAGCTCGACAACAACATCAGCTGGTGATGAGTCATAGTGTCGATAGAAACTGACAGATCGCATCAAAGCCAGAACCGGCCCGAACCACCCAAACCACAAGTGCTAGGTAGAAAGCTCCCTCCCGAGGAGGGAGGGTCAGTGATTTAGTTGCTGAAAAAGACGTCATAATCTAGATATAGCCTATGAGCGAATGATGGAGAGGCGAAACCATGACGTAGTAGAATCGAAACTCAGGAGAGTATAAAAGGGCCATGTTGCTTTGTATCGAGAGCAGTCAGCCACGATCAGGAACTTGTAGTAGCGATAAGCTCTATTCAAATTTAGTAGAGTAGGTCGGTCGGTATAGAGATAAACTCTGGTTGAAATTATTGTATGATTGAATAGAAATAGTTTTGCTTAAACTTAGTATAAATTTATTCATAATTTTGTGACAGTAAAAGTCATCTTCTTGTGTACAGTTAGCGTAGTATTAAAGTCATCACCTTGATAACTTCAAGGCAATAGTTTGTTGTGTTTACTCTGGAGTATACGGAAGACCACCGTATCGTTCCTCATCATTCGGAAACTTAGTCAGATCAGGCCCGGATATCTATATAAATATCGTACGTTACATCTAGTTACGAGGCGAGCAGATATCGGTCTTTTGTGTCTTGTGTAAAGTAGTTGTCGCAGCAACTTATCATACAAACTTTACGTAAGACGGGAAAGACGTTGTAATCAAGTCATAGTGTCATCAAAGTTGAAGATATAGGATCGAAAATCTTTAATATGATTGACTGCGAAACTGGAATCTTCCACTAATCCCGCGTTAGCACGTATTATGCCAATCCCAGTCACACACACGTCACACTCCGTATAGCAATTAGCGAGTATGTTTATCTTCCATTACCTCTTATCAATTAGCGCACGAAAATATTGTGATTATCACGCAATATATACATATGTAGTGTTGTTTGAATTGCCTTCCAGTCGCTGCTACAGAACAATATATATATATATATATATAATATATATATATATATATATATATATATATATATATATATATATATATATATATATATATATATATATATATATAATATATATATATATATATATATATATATACAGTTTCATATATGAACCGATTAACATGTTCATTCTGAATTTTGGTAGATTAAATTTAGTTTTATTGAGAACACTCTTCTGGGAAATCGGAATGAAATTGGGTAATAGAGAGAATACAAAAGAGTTGTGCATCACTGAGTCGCTCTTTGCGCGCAGTAGGTTATGATTAAAGGCATCACACGAATTACAAACACAGACAGAACTGAGCATTGTATGGAAACATCTGTATTCTGTGTACGTTAACACCTCGTGCGCTAACTTAACTCTGTAATGGTTAAGATCGCGAAAAACGGACTATGTAGTGATCTTGAGGAAGGTCCATTTTTTCATCCAAGGGAATATGATTTTGAAAATTTACCACTGGAATGACTGGAAATCCAGTGGTAAGTTTTCATAAATAGTCTTCTCTTAGCCGACAAATAGACACTAGCTACAAATCTTGACCATTTTCAATGTCAAGCCGGCCACAAACAGCACATGTAGTGGGCTTGAGTAATGTTTATTTGCACGACAACAGAAAGTAATTTGTATTTTGTTGGAAAATCTAGACCATGAAAGGGTTAATTGATATAAGTAGTATTTTGAGCGCTTTGAGGCGATGTTGCCAGAAGCAGGGTTGAATGAATAGTCCCGTGGATCTATATTATGTCGTCAAACAGAGATTTTCGTTCGTAGTAAAGCATTTGGATACGGTCATTAGTGGAAGGCTGTATCTGGTCTAGGTTGAATGGTTCAGTTGTGGAAGATCAGTGGACGCGTTTGACAATAAAATGGCTTTCTCTATTAAAAAAATAAAGTAGGTTATGCTCAGAGGAGAAGTCACTATAACGAGCGTTTTTGGGTGTTTAATAGCCAGGTCGTTGTTAGACGCAGATGCTAAACTTTCTGTCATAACACCAGTCTCTGCTGTTTGAACTATGGCTTCGTTGTTTAATCTTTCTAGGATATAAGTATTTACATGCTGAAGCAATTTAATGAAATGATTCTTTTCGAGCAGTAAACTGTTCAGTTGAACAATCTATGATAACATATCCTGATGCAATGGTTCCATAAGCCGCGTGTTGTCGAAAATGGCTGGCGTTTGTTGATTCGAAACTGGCGTGCTTATATGCTCTGGCGAGAAGACCGTCTTCAAAGTAGTATCAGCCTGACTAAATAAACAAAAATCATCTTCCACGCCATCGACCCGATTGTTCACGTCATCGGTTACATCTTTAGCATCACCGGTTACATCTTTAGCATCACAGGTTACATCTTTCGCATCGAAATATTTCAGAGCATCGGCTATAGCAGAAACTTGAAAGCTGGCATATTCCAGTCCACCACAATGCCTACATCTTCCACCACAATGCCTACATCTTGCACAACAACGCCTACAGCTGCCACATTCCTGCTTACATCTGCGATGTCAGCGACTACATCTTGACCATTATCGCTATCCACATCATCACCTGCCTCTGGGTGTGTGAGTAGATTAAGGGCGTGCAGGCTTATGCTAATTCCTGATGTATCAATGATGAAGGAGGGGTTTGTGACGTCGTATGATTGCGTGTGTGTAATGGACCTTCCAGCTTAAGCTATGCTCCGCCCATCTCTATCTAAAATCCATCCCGACCTCGCTCGTGTTGGAATCGATCGATCACTGAACTCCCTGACTATCAATTTCCAGGAAAGTATACAGGTATGCTGTTAACTATTTCGAAACTAATTTGACTGGGTGACGTTGTTGTCGATGGCAATGGGATTGAGCTGACGTTCTAGCAACTTACTTTAGCCCGCTCCCTACATAATTAGTAAACACCAGCAGCACGAGTTATATTTATATTTGCAAAAATCAGAATATGAGAGAGAGAGAGAGAGAGAGAGAGAGAGAGCGAGCGAAAGAGAGAGAGAGAGAGAGAGAGAGATGAGATGGAGATAGGGAGGGAGAGGGATGGAGGGAAAAAGAGGGGGAAATAGAGGCGGGGGAGTAAAATAGGGAGTGAGGAAGGGAGAGAGGGAGAGAAAAGGTTATGAATAGAGGGAGAGAGATGGAGGGGAGGGTGAGAGAGAAGGGGGGGAGAGAGAGAGAGAGGGGGGAGGGGGAGGGAGAGAGGGAGGGTGGGTGCGAGGGGAGCGGGGGTGGGTTGGTGGGGGGGGGGGGGGTGAGGGTGAGAGTGGGGAGAAGGGGCAGTAGAGAGAGAGGGAGAGGGAGAGAAAGAGAGAGTTCACATTTACCACACCAGTCAATAATGTTAACATACTCATCACCCGTCTGCCATTGTAATACATAGCCAGACCAGCCTACAGAGACCACCAACCCCCGGGGGCATAACCCGGCGACCCTCAAGGCGGGTGGGCACAACACCACCAGCCACAAAGAACTAACACGTTCGATCCGCAATGGCTATTTGACACTTAAACAAATAAATTTGATCATGTAGCCATATGTTTTAGTGATCACATCTTGGTGGCCCATGCGGTGGTTCCACCCGAGTGAGTGACCTTTTACCAAAGGATCTCTTCAAAGCTGACTTGATTGATTCTACAAGTCTCTCCCACCAACATCCCCGCCATGGAGCACGAGACACAATGAACTTCCAATCTGGCCCTTCTGGGCCAAGGACCCTTTGCATGTGATTCTTTGCTGCCTAGAAACATGTAGCATTGTCTGACATCACGATAGTTGGCATGCCACGACGCGCAATGAACCGTCGCAAGGCCAGTCCAGTGATCGCACAAGACAAGGAATCCACCAGTTCCAAATGTATGGCCCTGGTTACCGCACAGGTGAATAGAAGAACATAGAATTTCATCCCGACATAATCACAACAGTACAAGGGTCCCCCGTGATCCAGTCCTGTGACCGAAAATGGCAGGGCTTGCTTAACACGCATCTCAGGCAAAGGAGCCATAGTCTGTATACCTGGTGGGGCATCTAGACGCTGGAAAGAAATGCATTCTCGTTTCACCTTTTTACAGGTACGTCTCGCACGCAGGATCCAGTACTAATTCCTGAGCTCAACCAGCATGCTGTACAAGCCTGCATGCTTTAAACGTGCATGTACTTGCCGAGCCAGCAGTACAGCTAAATGACCTTTGAGCATAATAATGGGGTGTTCAGCTTCTTATGGTAAACCCACAAATTGATGTCTACCCTGAACACGAAGCAAGCCATCCGTTCCAATGAACGGAGTCAATTTAAGAATTGAAGATGCTCTAGGCACTGGCCAGTCACTTTGAAGTGCTTGGAGTTCCATCTTAAAGTCACGCCTCTGAACATACTGTACCAATCTGAGCTTAGCATCCCTGAGCTCGTTGAATGACAAATCATCCTGCCTATGCAGATGTTGGGATACCTAGCTGTTGTATAAAAATCGCTGTATCCAGGTCATCACTCGCATGGCTCATACCAAACTACTCCATCGGCCAATCTTAAGAAACATATCCAAATCAGGACCTTCACCATTAACACCAGAGGCTGCAAGAGGTGCCTTCTTCCAACGCTACACTGATCAGCAGATGATCTGAAACACCTGATCACCGGACCTCCTCCGTCCTAATCGCATCAGAACTATTGTTCCGATTGTCACCACCAACTGCAAGGTTTCCACTACCTGAATCACAATCAATCTTTTCTGACAAAAGAACCAGGACTTTGAAGCCAGAGCTGTGGTTTTAGCAACTCCTCTGCTGAGATTCCACGAGTGACCAAATCTGCCGGGTTTTCTTTACCAGGAAGATGATGCCACTGGGAAGAACTAATAAGTGTCTGGATCTCAGCAACCCTGTTACCAACAAATGGTTTCCACTTATGCGGGTCACTCTGCATCCGTGCTAGTGTCAGAGTAGAGTCTGTCCAGCAGTGATAAATCATATTGTCAGGCAACTTCAATGCCTGCCTAACATACACCACTAAGCGGGCACAAAGTTGGGTACCTAACAACTCGAGACGTGGCAAACTCAATCTCTTCAAGGGGGCTACTTTAGCCTGAGCAATAAACAGAGATGACTTCCACATACTATCCCGCAGCTGCACATGTAAGTAGACGCATGCACCGTAAGCCGACTGGGATGCATCTCCAAAGGCCTGCAGCTGGAATACACTATTTTCATACCAAGCGACTCCAGTGTAACTCCGAGGAATCCTCCATGTTCTCAGAAGCTCCAAACCTTGGTGCCACTGTGAAAATCCCTTCTGTATCTCGACAGGCACTACCTCACTCCATGCCAGTCCAAGCCTCCACAGTTCCTGAAACAGGCACTCAACACACGTGTCATGC